>OY979766.1:40139177-40401677 GCA_963855975.1 Andrena chrysosceles | reverse complement strand
CCTCTCTTTGTGATCATGAGATTCTTATTAAGAATGCAGTACAACACGAAATTACAACGGTATTAACATGTTTAAAGTGTAATTACACAAGTACTACTATCAGTACAAATTGTGTCGTACATCTTGCGCTGCCCAAGATGTTACAAAAAAAAACTTTTGAATTTCAAGATATAATAAAATACAATTTCACAGGATGGAAAAATGTGAAAGATCCTTGTAATAATTGTGATAATTCAAATTCAAAGACAATGAAGAAACTCGATATAACTGCTTCCAAACAAATTCTTATTGCAAAATTACATTTGTTTGATCACGATAGTAGTGAAACAACGAAAGTGGAAAATTTCTACATCAAAGCAATACCTAATACCAGAGATGGGCAAAAAATTATTTGAAATAAAAATTTGTGTATGAAATTTTTACTTCAAATAATTTTAGCCCATCTCTGCCTACTACTAAAATGCAATTGGTAGATCAGTGTTATAAACTTAAGGCAGCGATTTTCCACCACGGTAAAAGTGTTGTCGATGGTCATTACACGAGTATGGTAAGGGGTAAAGGCACAACGTGGGTATCCGTTGATGATTTACGAGTATAAAAACAAGCTTGGCCACGAAATGCTAAAAATGCATACATATTTTTCTTCGAAAGGTGTTAATTGTGGATCTTATTACACTTCAATGTTAAATACGTTCAGCGCCAAAGGCTATTTTCAGCTCCTTAAGCTGCTTCGCGCACCATGTATTGTACACCAAGTACCATACATACAGGGTCATCCGTTAAAACTGCAACCTACGCCCGCGTGAACAGACGAAAATGGCAACACCGCCTCACGGACGCATTCCACTACAACCATGCACTGGCCCAGGGTTCGGAGGGTTACCAGCGACCGCTGGGTAACAGTGATGCCCGAGCATCGAAAATTTTAGGATGGTCTCTTTCAAATTAACGCCGCAAAGAGCTGTGCGGAATTTCCCGGCCCAGGTAAGCGAGCCGCACGTTCCGCTTTTATGATCGGTTTACCACTCGCACCCCGGATTACTGTAATGCGGTTTGAAAACATTGTCAACTGGTCGCGTACCAGCCTTAATTTCAAAAATTTTAGCTACGACAGGGTTGACCGCGGCACTATACCCTCGTACGGAGAGATATTTCGCCACCTGCGTGTAAAAGCCACAATAATGACGCATCGTTCCAAAAAATGACATTAACGGAAGCTAGTATAGGCGTGGCGTTGAGTAGCTCATAGGTTAATCATTCACACACAAAATTCTAGAATAAAAATTCAAACCCCGCTACAATCAAAGACACGTCCCATTAGTTACTCCTTACGTCCGATCTATTCATGCACTGCATATAAGGATAAAATTATAAAAAAGAAATCCAGAACAATAAATTCCGAGGTCTGCAGAACTAACACATATTTGAATAAAAATTTAATTTCTCAATTTATGAAAGTAATGACACAGAAACAACTAGCCTATTGTTTATCATCATCATGAATTTTAAAAAGAGCATTAAATACAGTATTAAATAAACAGTTTGCAAAAGCTTTTCACAACAATTATGGTTAAAAAATTGATAAAAGAAAAATTAAGTAAATGTAAAATATTTTAAATGATCCATCATCAAGAGGGAACAATTTTTCCTCATTTTTCGGCACAATTTGCATTTGGATATCTTTCATAGTTCAAAAGTTATACGAAAAAGGCCCCCAATTCTTCAACACCGGCCGGGAAATTTCAAATAGCTCTGTGTGACGTTAATTTAAAAGAGACCATCCTAAAATTTTCGAAGCTCGGGCATCACTGCTACCTAGTGGTCGCTGGTGACCCTCCGAACGCCGGGCCGGTGTATGGTTGTAGCGGAATCCGTGCATGAGGCGGTGTTGCCAATTCGTCTGTTCGCGCGCGCTTAGGTTGCAGTTTTAACGGATGACCCTGTATAGTGATGGAAACAACAGAGGAGTAGAAGACAAATTAAAATAGATTCAAAATGCTGGAATTAGAGTTGCAATGGGGTATAGAATGTCCACACCCATCAACGTGATGATGACGGAAGCAGGAATCATGAATATAGACATAAGAAGAGGTCTAATATTTCAAAGATATATGATCAAACAAGGGACCAGGAGATATAGTGAACCTAGGAGAACGATAGAAGGATATGTAGAGACAATGGAAGAGAGAGAATTGGATTTAGGGGAGAACATTCGACTTTGGAAAGATTTAACTCCTTTGCAGAACATAATGGAACGGGAAGAAGAAGACACAAATAGCCAAGATGAATTAAGAGAAGAGGATGAGAATAGAGTAAAATTGGAAAATCTAATAGAATGGGATTTAGGAAGTAAGGCAAAGGATTTATCAGGAGAAACAATTTCTCAATTAGTAGAGGAAATTAAACACAAACAAGAAATAGATGACCAAAATTGGGTTGAAATCTATACGGATGGAGCAAAGATACCGAATAGGGAGGCTAATGGGATAGGTATAATAATAAAGGTCAAAGAGGAAAATACAAGGAGAGAAAGAAAGAAGTTTAAGTATAACCAATAAGGCAACCATTTTTACCACAGAAACGATAGCAGTGGAACAAGCCATCAAAATAGCCAATGATGAATTCTATGACAAAGATGTGATAATTCTGACGGACTCCTTGAGTGTAATACAAGCCATAACCAACCTGGAGGAATCAGGGGAAACTATAGAGATAATGGGAAAAAGGAAGAAAACAGAAGGAAGAAGATAAAAAATAAAAGAATAGTAGAAATCAGTAGAGAAATAATAAGAAGGGAGAAGAGACGAATAGAAAACAAGAAGGATAATTGTTAGAATTATGCTTATAAGAAAAGACTGTGACGAAACGTCACGAAGCGAGCGCAGCCGACCCGAGCCGAGGCGCAACGGCCCACGGTACCCCCCCTCCACAACGCGATCCGCGCTCGGTACATTTAGTACGCCACGCGCCACTAGATCGCGTCCGCTTCTCGCAAGTGAAACCCAGCGTAAATTAGGATATAAGACCCGCGGCGACCGAAGATAGGCATCCGAGTGGGGATTAAGGAGCCCCCTCACCACACCAATCGAAGGACTGGAAATTGCCCGGATTCGTACTGTGTGGGCGCTGATAGCGGGACTCCTCCGTAACCAACCTGCTTCGGTGGAGTGGCTGGATATTGCCCAGGCTCCCCGAACCGGTTCCGTACCTCCGTACCGCCACAGAGAGTGACTGGACTTTGCCCAGGCTCTCTAAAGGCCCCTCCGAACCTCCCGTACCTAGATCGAGGGGACTGGATACTGCCCGGACCTCGACCGACCGTACCTCCGAACCGCCGACAGCGAAGCGACTGGACGTTGCCCGGGCTCGCTGAAGGCGCCTCCGACTTACCCGTGCCTAGATCGAGGGGACTGGACGTTGCCCGGCCCTCGACCGACCGTACTTCCGACCCGCCGACAGAGAAGCGACTGGACGTTGCCCGGGCTCTCTGAAGGCATCTCTCCCCAACCTCGTCACCACATAGTCGACAGGCCAACGGACCCGCGCCGAGCCTCGACCGACGGCGACTCCTCCGGCCAACAGCCGCGCACTAATAGGACTATATAATAACCATCTAGGAATAAGGATTGTACATATTCAATAAATATACTTAAATTGACGGAAGCTCAAATTACTCGGAACCCTGCGACTCGACTGAGTTATTCAATAAGTCTTCCCGATCCCGCGTGACGCCCACGCAGAGTGGACGTCACAAATGGCGCCCAAACAGGGACTGGTCAGAACGTGGAAGCAGGACTAAATGAGTACGCCGTTAAGCCAGCTATACCAATTAAATAAAACCGCGCTCACCAAAGCGCTGCAACAAGCCGGCGAAGACACAAGTGGAAACTTCGACGAATTACGAGCACGCCTCCGCCGATACATCCTCAGATCAACCATGCCGAAGGACAGCGAGGGCACTCCGCCGAACGACCCCACAGAAGTCGCACCACCCATCACGACCGCCATGGACCGCGTCCGGAAGTGGGGCTGCGTCTTCGACGGGTCGAAAGATGCGCTAAATTTCCTAGAGCGCATTAACGAACTCCGAGAAAGCTATGGGCTGTCCGAGGACCAGATGCTTCGATGCTTACCGGAAGTATTGAAGGGCCAAGCCCTACTGTGGTATCGTAATAACCGCACCGGATGGGCCACATGGAAGGCATTCGAAGACTGTTTCCGCCTGTATTACTTACAAGATCTCAGCGAAGGTGATCTCGAAGAAGAGATCATCCAGAGGAAACAGAAAACCGGCGAGCGCGCCGCCGACTACTTAACGGCCATACAAACGCTGATCAGGCGACACGGCCATCTCTCACCCGCCCGGCAGCTCGAGCGAATATACCGGAACCTACAGAAGGAATATAAACAATACATACGATTCGCGGAATGTACATCAATCCCGGACCTACTACGATTAGCCACGCAATATGAAACAATGGTTAGAGAGGAGAAACCACGCCTACCACCAAATCCGTCCACACAACAACAACGAGCACCGCGTACCAGCCTCGCCGAAGTAAACCCCGCCTATAATCGCGACACCTGCTGTTGGCGATGTGGGCAGAGGGGGCACCGACAACATGACTGCCGACAACCAGCGAAAATATTTTGCTCGTATTGCGGCAAGATGGACCGACTAACACGTGATTGCACTTGCCGACAAGGGGCGGGAAACGATACAGGGGCCGGGGCCAAGAATGCACCCCGGCCGACCACCGAAATTACGCCCCCTTCGACACAGTAGAACAAGATACCCGACTATACGTGCCAGTCGTACTCTTTGGCCGCCGATACCAAGCGCTCATCGACACGGGAGCCGTATGTTCGTACATGAGAGGCGACCTGGCCGAGCACTGCCGCCGCAACGGTATCACGGCCACCCCCGTTAAACAACGGGCACGCGTAGCCAACGGAACTGAAGTTACCTTAGACGGAGAAATAGTCGTCACGGCCAAAGTAAACCACCGAGCACTCCGGCAAGCGTATTTGATTCTACCCACACTAACCCAGGCCATCATCCTCGGAAGAGATGCTCAGCAAAGACTAGGCATCCAAGTGTCGATCAACCACCGGCCGTTGACCACGGAAACAGCCGCCGTCGAACCCGCTACGCTGCTCTCGGGATGCAACGCCGCGCAGAAGGCGCGTCTACAACAACTCCTTGCCATAGAATTGCCCAAGTTCGACACCATCCAGGGGCCGACGCGAATGGCCCGCCACCGAATCCGCCTCAAAACCGATCGCCCGATTAAACAACGCTACACCCCGCGAAACCCCGCAATGCAGCAAATAATTAACGAAGAAGTAGATAAAATGCTCGCCGATGGAATCATCGAGCCGTCGCAAAGTCCATGGAGTTCACCCGTGGTACTGGTCCGAAAGAAGAATGGGAAACGGCGCTTCTGCATTGACTTTCGCCGCGTGAACGAAGTCACGGAAAAGGACGCCTATCCCTTACCACAGGTCGAAGCCACCCTGAGCAAACTCCGCGGGGCCCGTTTTATATCAACAATTGACCTAGCCAATGGTTACTGGCAAGTACCACTTGCACCCGAAAGCCGCCCCGTCACTGCCTTTACCGTCCCGGGGAGAGGGTTGTATCAATTCCGGGTCATGCCGTTTGGCCTGCACTCGGCTCCGGCCACGTTCCAGCGCCTACTGGATGAGGTCATCGGCCCCAAACTAGAACCAAGGGCCTTCGCTTATCTCGACGATATTATCGTGCTGGGTAATACCTTCGAAGAACATCTACAGAATCTGCAGGAAGTATTCCAACGGCTACGGGACGCCGACCTCCGTATCAACCGGGAAAAATGCGAATTTTGTCGCACGGAACTCAAGTACCTAGGCCATGTAGTAACTAGTCGGGGGGTGAAAACAGACCCCGACAAAGTGAAAGCAATCCTGGGGATACCGCCCCCCACCAACATCCGAGAACTTCGCCGTTTTCTGGGCATGGTCTCGTGGTATCGCCGGTTCATACCACATTTCTCGGATACGACGGCCCCCCTCACTCAACTCCTACAGAAGAAGCGGAAATGGGCATGGGAAGACGACGCAAACGAGGCATTCCACGCATTACGCCAACAGCTGGCCGCAGCACCCGTGCTGACCTGTCCAGATTTCGACAGCCCCTTTACGCTGCAAACCGACGCTAGCCAGGACGGGCTAGGGGCCGTACTAACCCAAGAAACCGATCAAGGGGAGCGGGTAATTGCTTACGCCAGTAGAACACTAAATCGAGCCGAACGAAACTACTCCACCACGGAAAAAGAATGCCTCGCCGTTGTATGGGGCATACGTAAAATGCGACCCTACCTAGAGGGCTACCATTTCACCGTGCTGACCGACCACCAGTCTCTCAAGTGGCTACAGAAGATGGAAAACCCATCCGGCCGACTGGCCCGCTGGAGTCTAGAACTCCAGCAATACGATTTTACCGTCCAGTATCGAAAAGGCTCCGCCAACGTCATTGCCGATGCACTATCCCGACAGCCGGAGGACCTGGACGCCGTGGAAGCCCATACCACCTGCCCGTGGATAACGAGCCTCCGGAGCCGTATAGAGCAGGAACCGGACAAATATCCGGAATATCGTAGTTACGAAGACCGTTTATATCGACGATTCCCAAACCAAACAGGCCTCCAGGAGGACGGCGAAACAGAATGGAAACTGTGCGTCCCACGAGCCCTCCGCCCGGCCGTGCTACACGAAGCTCACGACGCCTCCACTGCCGGCCATCTAGGCATCACGAAAACCGCGGCGCGACTCGCCCGACGGTATTACTGGCCCGGGATGTTCCGGGAAGCAGCCAGCTACGTGCGCCGTTGCCATCAATGTTTAAAATATAAAGTATCGCAGCAGGCACCGGCTGGGCGGATGCACACAATGCCTGTCACGACACCGTGGGAGGTGGTGGCCGCCGATCTCGTGGGACCCCTACCTCGGTCCAACAAGGGCCATACGGTCCTCGTAGTAATACAAGACAAATTCACGAAATGGGTAGAGGTCCAGCCACTATGTCAAGCCACCGCCCCAGCCGTAACCAGAGTTTTGCAAGAACGTGTCTTTCTACGGCACGGGTGTCCCCGCGCCGTAATCACCGATAACGGACGCCAATTCGAAAGTCGGGAGTTTGCCAGCCTCCTGCGCGAATCTGGGGTTGAACACATCAAGACGCCCCCGTACTCACCACAATGCAACCCGGTGGAACGAGTGAATCGCGTGCTAAAAACCATGATCGCGCAGTACACCGAGGAAAATCACAGACACTGGGATCAGTGGATAGCAGACGTTGCGTTTGCGTATAACACAGCCCGCCACGACTCTACGGGATACTCCCCCGCCTACCTCAATTTTGGCCGCGAACTTTCCCCTCCGGGAGCCACCTACAAACCACCGACTCCGGTCGCCACGGGCGACGCCGATCTACAACAACGACAGCAAGAAATCGGTCGACTGCAGGATGCACTCGCTTTGGCCCGAAGGAATCAGGCGCGTGCATCCGAAAACCAGAGAAAACACTTCAACAAACATCGTCGCAACTGGCAACCAGCCGTCGACACGCTCGTCATGCGCCGTGAACATCCGCTGTCTAAGGCAATCGACGGCGTCAACGCCAAGCTCGCTCCGAAATTTTCTGGTCCGTACCGAGTCATCAGGCTGTTGGGGCCAACAATAGTGCTACTCCAGCAAAACAATCGCAAGGTGGCCCGAGTACACGTTAAAGATTTGAAACCTTGCCCGGAAGCAGGGGACGTCAATAATACACAACAGCACAGAGGACAACCGAACGACCAAAGGACATACGATGACAACGACGAGCCGCACGCAGTCGAGCCATCGCTAGCTCAGGATGGAGGACGTGTTACACGTGGACGATCTTCCCGAGTTGGAAAGCCCACGACTCCGCCGCCGTTTTCGGGAGCTGTTCGGCGAATCCCCAGAGCGGGAAATGATCACGTCGATCCGCCGCAAGCCGAGCCCGTCTCTCCCCCCGACACCAGGCAAGGACCTGATTCTACCCGGCCACCGGACGCCCGAGAAAACGCCGCCGCTCCCGAGGTCGACAGTGCCCATACATCCACCGACCAAGGCACTACCGCGGATCACCAGGATCCAAATCATACCGGGGAAGGGCATGCCACCGACGACACCAGGACCGTCCGGCGTGACCCAGACGCCGCCCCGTCGGAAGCAAAAGGGGTGGCCGAGCCCCCCAGCGCCACCACCAGCCCAGAAGGACGACCAACCAGCCAGGACGCGGAAGCGTCGGCCACCATCCCCCGAGGCCAGCAGGCCACCGAAGCAGTCACACATCGACCATGGACACGGGCCGCCGCCCGCCAGACCAGAGAGGCCGCTGCCAAGGCCGGCAGCCGTCCACGGACAAGGGCCCTCGTCCGGACACTCCGCGCCACCGGGGCCAGCACCTAATCTGTCCCCAGAGGCGCAAACACCAGCAGAGGGCCGTAAGCGGCAGACATCCGCCGTGGCCACGCAGACCCCGAGCCTCACGGACCGATGGCCCACAGCGGCCCCCGAAGAGCAGCCCGCCACCGCCGACTGGACCGTGGTGCCCTGGAGTCAACTGCGGGAGGGCCAGCGTTTCCGGGTCGCCATCGGAAGCCACCGGATACAGCTGCGACGCCTGCGGGGAGGCGACATTAGATTTAAGCTAACAAAATAAGGTTAGGCTAAGGCTAGGCGTACACAATGTAAGGTGGAAATAAATAAGCAGTTGAAATTCAAACACCACGCGTTTCCAAAACACGCTCACTCTCGCGTCCCCGAAGAAGGAGGGGGGTGTGACGAAACGTCACGAAGCGAGCGCAGCCGACCCGAGCCGAGGCGCAACGGCCCACGGTACCCCCCCTCCACAACGCGATCCGCGCTCGGTACATTTAGTACGCCACGCGCCACAAGATCGCGTCCGCTTCTCGCAAGTGAAACCCAGCGTAAATTAGGATATAAGACCCGCGGCGACCGAAGATAGGCATCCGAGTGGGGATTAAGGAGCCCCCTCACCACACCAATCGAAGGACTGGAAATTGCCCGGATTCGTACTGTGTGGGCGCTGATAGCGTGACTCCTCCGTAACCAACCTGCTTCGGTGGAGTGGCTGGATATTGCCCAGGCTCCCCGAACCGGTTCCGTACTTCCGTACCGCCACAGAGAGTGACTGGACTTTGCCCAGGCTCTCTAAAGGCCCCTCCGAACCTCCCGTACCTAGATCGAGGGGACTGGATACTGCCCGGACCTCGACCGACCGTACCTCCGAACCGCCGACAGCGAAGCGACTGGACGTTGCCCGGGCTCGCTGAAGGCGCCTCCGACTTACCCGTGCCTAGATCGAGGGGACTGGACGTTGCCCGGCCCTCGACCGACCGTACTTCCGACCCGCCGACAGAGAAGCGACTGGACGTTGCCCGGGCTCTCTGAAGGCATCTCTCCCCAACCTCGTCACCACATAGTCGACAGGCCAACGGACCCGCGCCGAGCCTCGACCGACGGCGACTCCTCCGGCCAACAGCCGCGCACTAATAGGACTATATAATAACCATCTAGGAATAAGGATTGTACATATTCAATTAATATACTTAAATTGACGGAAGCTCAAATTACTCGGAACCCTGCGACTCGACTGAGTTATTCAATAAGTCTTCCCGATCCCGCGTGACGCCCACGCAGAGTGGACGTCACAAGACTTTATTTGTAATTAAAGATATATATGAGAACTATAATAGTAAAGAATTAAATTGTTCAAGTTATACACTGTATGTTAGTATTTATGGCCACGTTTCCGAATACGTTACGCGTCTCTTCCATAGGAAGGGCATTCGAACAGTAACAGTATACATAATGCCAAACACTCTCGAGACGGCCCAGAAGTGTGCGCAGTCCGTTACTGCGCACCAAGTCGTGTATATTACAGAAAAGGAAGAAATTAACTATACTAAACGGACGAGACATACTTTCGTCCAACAATAATAATCAAATAGGAGGTAAATTGAGACTAGCATGGATTCCAGCTCATAAGGGTATTCCAGGAAATGAGAGAACCAAATGAGGAATTTAAAATACCTATAAGTGACATTAGAACAGTATTGGAGGAAGACGCATGGAAGAAGTCAAATGCTGGAATGAAAGAGATAGGTAGAGAAAAAGGAATAAAATATTTTAATAGAGAGGAAAATAATGAGGGAAAAAGACACCCGTGGTTTTCGGGGATTAAAAATTTGGGAAGAAGAATAAATACTTTGAGTAGATTAAGAGCAAATCACTATAATTTGAGAGAATCATTACACCGAAAGAATATGGTGGAATCCCCAGATTGTGAGTGCGGAGAAGGAATAAAGGATATTAACCATGTGGTATGGAAATGTGAGAGATATGAGATGGAGAGAAGAACGGTTACAGAAAAATTACTTAGGAAGGAAATGACAGAGGGAGAAGACTTAATAGAAAAAATAAGCGAAAAAGATCCATCGGTAGGAAGATTGATAGTAGTATTTCTAAAAAAAATAGGCAGGGAAATTTGAAAGAGGGATAAGGAAAGGTTTAGTTAATTTAAGAAAAGGAAAAAGGAAAACTGTAGTGAGAGATGGCTGCGATATAGCGGATTATATATGAATGCATATATATGGTAAGAGTATTATGTATAAAAGTACCGGTAAAGAGTTTGTAGACAAGGAGACTAGATAATAAGAAAATTTAAATGTAAATTTAAATTAAAATTAAGTGAAAGGGGAATGAGTATGAGAGAGAGAGTATGGAGGAATGATAGAATTCTGCATAGGCTGCCTTCCGTTTCACGCATTGAGTGCATAGACTGCATAGTGTTGCGTGGCCGGCTGGCTCCTCAGGATTCTTCTTAGGGAATTCGGCGGGGTTCGTCACCCGTGGAACGCTAAAGCGTTCAGCTCCTTGGACGCGGATTTATTTGAAGAATTAAATATAATGAAAATAATAACAAGAACTGAATAAAACGATTTGAACACAATAAAACTATAACTTTAATCAACTCAATAAACAATTGGAAACACAAAATGGGTTTTGAAGAGGATTTCAATTATGCGACCGTTTGCTTTCCCTCTCGGGGCTCGAGTGACGCTTCCAAAGGTCCTTCGGGTTTTCTTTTATTAATACAAAATGTCTTAGTTACTAAGAGCCAAACGCAAATTTACTATTTAACTAGCTTAATTCCTATTCATCAATCCGATTCCTTTCGGCTATCAATTTTTATAAAAACAAGCGTTTAACTACATTGCGCTGGAAATACACACCTGGGAGAAGGGAGAAACGAGAAGTTCACTTTTTCAAACATCCGTTTCTAAGAGGGTATCGATTAGTTTATAATCCTGAAGTCCCCTCATTAAAAGAATCTCTAACTATTTCAAACACATCGGACTTGTGCGAACTTCACTTTGTCTCCCTTTCCCATCACAATCGTGTGATCCGTTTCGTATTTCGCGCCTCTGAAGTTTATTCTTCGGTTACACGCCGCTGGAGAGCTATTCCACGTCAAAACGGATAGAGGAAAAATTTAGTTTCACCGATTCTCTTCAAAATCACAGCATTTGTCGATAACCTTGCAAAAACAAAGTATACTGAATCTTAAAGGCCTATGTCAAATAGTTTTCGAAATATTTAATGTTAAAGTTTTAAAAATTGAATTAAAATCGGCTGACGCGTCATCACTTAAACTGTAATATCTCGGTCATTTTTAAAGATAATGCCTTCGTCTACGACTCATTTTAAAGCTGAAAGAATGCTCTCTCAACTCGTATAGAAAATATTTTGTTTATTGTTAATAAACTTGACAGTAATCGATGTCAAAGATTCAAAACGCAATTTGATGTCGTTCCCACCCACGGTCCGGCTTGAAAAAAATACCATTCGATTCGTTGATCCTTCAGCTATTAAATGCGTTTTTCGAAACAGTGGAGAGGTTTTGGGAACAGTCAATGAAAAAATAAAACTTATGATAGTGCACTTACGATCGTAAGTTTTATTTTTTTGTTGACTGTTCCCAAAATCTCTCCGCCTTTTTGAAAAACGCATTTAATAGCTGAAGGATCAACGAATCGAATGGTATTTTTTTCAAGCCGGACCGTGGGTGGGAACGACATCAAATTGCGTTTTGAATCTTTGACATCGATTACTGTCAAGTTTATTAACAATAAACAAAATATTTTCTATACGAGTTGAGAGAGGATTCTTTCAGCTTTAAAATGAGCCCAAGACGAAGGCATTATCTTTAAGAATAACCGAGATCTAACAGTTTAAGTGATGATGCGTCAGCCGATTTTGTTTCAATTTTTAAAACTTTAACATTAAATATTTCGAAAACTATTTGACATAGCCTTTCAAAATTCAGTATACTTTGTTTTTGCAAGGTTATCGACAAATGCTGTAATTTTGAAGAGAATCGGTGAAACTAAATTTTCCCTCTATCCGTTTTGACGTGGAATAGCTCTAGACGGGAGTCGCAACACTTCCCTCCTTATACAAAAGGTGTTTTCCAATGGGAACACCTTTCCAATTATACATTTATAATAAATTCTGCCTGCGACCCTTATATAAGATGTTAGTATCGCTTAATTAGCATTAAGGGGTTAGGTTACTCTAGCGATGCGGAAAACTAGGCAATTTGTAAGCAGTGTCCACGGGAAAGGGCCTGATAGCTATGAGCTACCGGCTATTGCGCATGCCCGCGAAGAGCTGTGACGTCAAGCCAATCAACGGCAACCTGGTAAACGAAACGAATCGACGCCAGCGCCATGGGAAACGAAACGGCTTGAATGCGAAGCCGAGCGAGTGACGCCACGCTTTCCAAATTCCAGTCGTACTTGTGGCCTAGCTTATATAATTCGAATATTAAATTATTCGAATAGTCCCAGCCCTAGTACGAATCAATAATTATGTGTGAAGCACGCGGGTATGTGTAATGCTGATGAGATGTAAAAGAAACCACAAAATAGTATGTACATAATGTACAAAATGTACATAAAATATATTACAACATATATACATATGTACAAAAAAAATAAACTTAAAATATAAAACTTAAAATTACAGTTAAAGTATACTATAATGTACACATAAACAGAAATATAAATAAATATATACATATCAATTATAATATTTTTTAATCGTCGCTACTTGCGGTGCCACTTTCATCAGTTTCATTCTCGCTTTCACTCGGCAAATCCGTTTCAATCGGCAATAAAATCCCAGTCAGCTCTTTCGGTATAGATTCTACCTTATATATTTCGTCATTAAATAAATTCATCATGCTATCTGTGATTTCATAATTAAAACAATTAGCATTTTTATTTTTTAAATCTAATTGGACTCTGGTTAGTGCAGCAAGCGTTTGTGGCGTTAATCTATTTCTGCGTTTTGTTTTTATGTCAGTGATAGTGGAAAAGTATCGTTCAACTTCAGCGTTAGAATGGGGCAACGATAAGCACAAATCTGCTAGTTTGGATATATTTGCAAACATATATTCCTCCACTTCATTTTTACTGTTTCTAATTTTGTTCCAGAAACATGGTATACTCTGTGCTTTGGCTTTCCTCGTATGAAAAATATGTTGGTATTTTCTTCCATTCGTCTTTAACAATGCCAGAAACAAATTTAGATGTAAATTTGTTTAAAGCAGAGTCCAATTGATGATTGCCATTTTTAAAAATGTCAAGAGCTGTAAGTGGATTTAAAAATTGTAACGAATTCAAAAATGGTTCATCAAATGGCACTCTTTCTACAATATTGTCGAAAGCCGTTTGGTAAAATTTCTGAATATTTGTATAAAATTCTACAACTTTCTCATTATCTACATCAGCGCTGCACAAGGAGCTGTTTTCGGCGCCTAGCGGCGAGCAACCCACCTTTCCTGTTGCTAAGGTTAGAATCGGTGAGGAGATCTGCAGTAGTGTATGTGCGTGTTCATAGGCTCGTAGCATAGGTATACAGGGTGTCCCACGGTAGACTGGACAGTGCCGTAGCTCCTAAAGTATTGGAGATAAAAATTTTTAAAAAATAGGGAATTGCATGGTTCGAAGGGGCTAATAAATTAGCCCGAACGAATGTTTTTTCGATTATTATTTTAAAAAATACGATGGTCAAGTTCGGTTTTTCAAATGGAACTATTTTTTTTGAAGTCCTGAGTTGATAGTGCGTTCCAAGACAAATTCAATAAGCATCAATGTATGCACTTTATTTTCACTGGTTTTTGAGATATTGCGCTTGCAAATTTACTGATTTTCACTGCAAGAAACTCCTCGGGAATAGCAAGGACCGGGGTCGGTCTTACTGGCGCCACGGGTGGCACTGCCTGTTGAAATAGATACCTACCTGCGAAAGGTCTACGCCAGGCCCAAAGGCTGGACAATTCTTTTCCGCCAGAAATGCTACTTAGGTAGGTACATCTGCGGTATCGAGAAGCGCATCGTTACTTTTATTTCGCACTTGCTTCTACGCTCGGATGGCCGGTTCTTTTGGGAGGGATGCAAGTTGGATTGGTTAGGTTCGGAGGAGTGAAAGTTGCTAGACTAAATTTCAACTATAGGGAGCAGATTGTATCAGAACCAATCGGATTTGCATCTCTCACAAACGGCTGCTAGAGAGCAAGAGGCCCTCTTCACAGCAATACCTTCTTCCCAATGCCCACCTTCTTTCGCACGGAATACGTCAACGCATGGTTTTGTTTTGATATCGAAGCTCATGTTTATACTCGAGAGGACCACGCGTCGACAGCGGGCTACCCCTTTTCTTACCGTGTCTCTCCACGAGGAGTATTGCCGATGGATTGTAGAAGCGCAGATGTCTGGATGCCAGTTGTTGAATTCAGGAGACGATAGAAACACTTTGTTACAAAACACACATGTACTATAATTAAAGTAAATCGTATTCCTCTCGGGCAGGAGTCGCCCGACGTTCGTCAAGAAGATGCGGCCTGGTACCCCGTTGCGAGGACAACCCTTCGCTGGGTCTCGCCCGATTTTTATGGCTTTTTCCGGAAAAAGGTACGAATCCTGGGCCGAACGTAACGAATTGAGGTCGAGCCCCCGCAGTCGAGGGTGAAATATCCATTACAACTTATTAAGAAATTCTTTACTTCATCGTATCGAAAGGGAAGTGACGCCAATGGATTCCTTATGTTTTTCTGACGAAAATCATACCAAATATCATGCAAATCGGACTACTTTGACACAAGCTATTTGTATTCCCTATGTAAAAGTTGTCCGAGTTACTCGACATTTGTAATGATTTTCATCAGAAAACCGTAAGGAATCCATCGGCGACACTTCCATATCCATACGATAAAGAATAAACAATTATTTTATTTCCTAAACAGATATAGGGTAATTCTGGAGCAACTATCCTATGGCGAGGACATACCTTCGCAGTGCCTCACCCGATTTTTATGGGCATTCGACCCTCGAAGGGGTTCGAGTGCCTATTAAGAAGTGAGAAATATTCGACTAGCGCATTTCTCATCGGATCTCTGCGAAAACGACACACATCGATTCCTTATGTTTCGCCGATGAAATTGACACCAAGAACGACGTAATTTTGATCATAATGATGGAAATTCCATGAAAAATCGTTTTATATCATTTCAAGCTGACTTGACTTGGTTAAAAATAGTCCGATTTTCATGAAATTTGGTATGATTTTAATCGACGGAACGCCAGGAATCCATTGGCTCCACTTCCCCTTCGATACGATGAAGAAAAGAAGCAAACATTTGAAATCCAGAACATTTCTCACTTCTTGATGGTATTCCAAACCCTTCGAGGGTCGAAAGCCATAAAATTCGATGGGCACTGCGGGGTGTTTGTCCTCGCCGCGGGGTGACGGGCCGCATCCTTTGACGGGCGTTGCTTCAGAATCACCCTTACCTGTACTAAAGTGAAGTAGGAAAATATAACTCAATTTTTAACTTCAGTAGTCTTTTATTTCGCACTTGCTTCTGTGCTCGGATGGTCGGTTGAGTTCCAACTAGGAAATAGTGGGTGATATAAATTTTTTCTTTCATCATAATAATTTCTTATTTGCATATTATAACCATTCTCTGCACAGTACTTATTTTTACCTTTGCTCGCACGACGTACGGGCTTAACAATGAATGTGTTAAATATCCTGTTTTGTCTTTTTGTATCAATTGAATGCGTGTACATGAAATCGGTATGTTTTTACATAAAAAATATTTGTAAGCCTTTTTGAAGCAACTACCAAGTAGGCGTGGTTGCGTTCCATACGAACCCGACAACATCAGTTCGCACAATAGCGGAAAATTGTAACTTATCCACACCGACTGTACAGCGGCCGACGCTCTTAGGGTGTCGCGTTTCAAATTAATGAAAGGGCCGACGTATTGAACAGTGTTCGCAAAGTGAAACTGTTCCACGACTCGAAGAGACGGCGTCTCCTGCTAGAGGCGCGAAGCACGCTCGCACTCGCCTTCGGTTGTCTTTCGGCGAGCACCGTGGCGATCTTTACGCGCGACGCGGAAGGGCACACACATGTGGCCATGCGCTGAGGTCCGACAATGCGTCGAGTACGGCAGTGGTTCCCATTCAGATGGGCGACTCAACATGCCGCCCCCCTTGAACAATCTCGTTCAAAAGAATGGAGCGCGTAGCTGCGGTACGGAGGCTTGGCGCCTATTACAAACATGCAGATGATTAAATTAACGCAACAACTTATGAACTAGATGCGCTTCATGCAATGCGCCGATGACGCCGTCGTCATCTGGATGCACGGCGGTGATTCGTCCAAGTGGCCAGCTCATCGGTGGCGTGGTGTCCTCGCGAACGACCACCAGCGTACCCAACGGAATGTCCCGGGCCTGACCTGTGTGTCACTCCTTGCAAACCGTGTGCTCCTGTGTCGTTCATTGCGCCATCGGGTCCAAAACTGATTTCTCATTTTCTGGACTTGTTCCCAGGCTGATGAACGCCCGATCGGCACCGTGGAGAAATCGTCATCGAGGATGCTTGTCAACGGGGCGCCAATGAGAAATTGGGCGGGGGCTGTGAGCGCAATCAGGTCGTTTGGGTCGTACGATATCGGTGTTATTGGGCGCGAATTTAGGAAGAATTGATTTCCGTGGACGGACGCGCTTCCTTCACGCTTTCCGTCTTCGTGGATGATGCTCAGCAGTCCTTTTGGCGTTGGCTGATGCGTTGACCTGGACGTTGTCCCTGGCGAATGAAGTGCTGTGCTGACACTGTCAAATTCGCCGGTCCTTGCGTTGGATGCAGCGTTTTGTGCGCTGCTGTCTCCAGACTGGATCGGTGAAGATGCAGGATGCCACACTCCTCTGCCGCTGAATCCCCTCTGGCCGTGTGGATGTCGATCAAAACCCTTGTGGCACGAGATCCGGCTCGAAGGACTAATTAATGTAGAGCGTCGGTCGAGCACCATGGCGATCTTTACATGCGGCGCGAAAGGACATATGTATACATGTTCCGATTCAGATGGGCGACTCAACACCGACAGTGCATAAAATCGTCAAGAAAAATGGTTTGGAGCCGTATAAATTATTTGATAGAGATTTTGGACTACGGATTGAATTTGCGATGCGGATACTGCTGAAAATCGGATACGATGCACAGTTTGTACGAATCTTAATGATAACGGACGAATGTACGTATATTTTATACAAAGGGCATGACATGCTATCAAAATAAGACAATAACCAGTACCGCGAGTCGGTTTTAATGTGGTGTAGTATTTTCAATCGAAAAATATATGGACCTTATTGTTTCGAAAGAAATATAACGGGAGCAACATATTTAAAATTTCCGGAAAATTATGTGGAATATATTTTACACGACATGCCACTAGCTGAAGCGTAAAATTTATGGTTTCAACAAGACGGTACTGCAGCGATGAGAAAATGGCTGGACACATCATTTCCCAAGCAATGGATCGGTCGTGGTTTCATGAGGACAGCACTAGGGATTGCAATCCGGTAAATCGGTTAAATGTATTTTTCACTGATAACGTAGCAGAAATCGAGGGAATTAATGAACGCATACATGCATATAATTCCCTCGATTTCTACTACGTTATCAGTGAAAAATACTTTTAACCGATTTACCGGATTGCAATCCCTAATGCTGTACTCGTGGAATTCGCATTTAAGGCGGCTGTCCTTCCACGTGTCCCCCGTCATTAATAATGCAATTTAGTATCCGTCGGCAAAATGCTGTTTCTACGGTTTCCAGCATCTCAGGCGGAACATTTTCACACGCTTCAATGATGCGTGCTGTTAATTCGGCTTTGTTTGCAACCGCTGTTGCAAATATTTTCTCCTTCATATATCCCCATAAAAAAAAGTCGCAAGCCGAAAGATCGGGGGATCGTGGTGGCCATGCTATTGTTCCATTTCGACCGATCCAGCGGTTGGGAAATGTGTGGTTCAGCCATTCCTTTACAATATTGGCATAATGCGCCGGAGCACCATCTTGCTGAAACCATAAGTTCTGTCTTTCTTCCAATGACATATCGTGCAAAATATCTTGCAGATAAGTTTGTAACATTTGTAAGTATGCTTCTCCCGTTACATTTCTATCGAATATGTATGGTCCATATATTTTCCGATTGAAAATACCGCACCATACTAACACTGACTGGCGATACTGACTATTGTCTTCACGTATCCAATATGGGTTTTCACTAGCCCACATTCGTGAATTCTGATGGCATGTTATACCATTTGTGTAAAAAATACACTCGTCCGTTATCATTACATTCCTGATGAACTCTGGATCCGCTCCGAGTTGCTGAAGTACCGACAACGAAAACTCAATCCGTGGTCCGTGATCTCGAAGAAATAATTTGTGCTGTGTACTTGGCTTGTACGGCTTCAGCCCATTTTTCTTGACGATCCTCTGAATGGTCGACTTCGACAAACCACAATTCGCTGCGACCTGACGAATCGAAGTTTTTGGGTGCGCATGAAAAGCTGCTACCACATCAATCTCTTCTTCTGGTGTGTGGCTTTGACAATTTTTTTTTGTCGGTGGACACTCCCAGTGGCTTCAAACAATTGAAAAATGTGTTTTACCTGAAAACATACCGATTTGCTGTAAACACATTAATTGGTACAAAAAAGACAAAACTGGATATTTAACCCTTTCATTGTTCAGACCATACGTCGTGCGTGCATGGGTAAAATTAAGTACTGTGCAGTGGTGAAAGGATCATTGCGGGAGGAGATTCTATCGTGACCAATTGGACCTGCATTCTTTCCAGATACAGGGTGATTCTGGAGCTACGCCCGTCGAAGGATACGACCTAGTACTCCGTGACGAGGACAACCCTCCCGCAGTGCCTCACCCAATTGTATGACTTTCGACCCTCGAAGGGGTTCGAGTGCCTATTAAGAAGTGAGAAATCTTTGACTCGCGCATTTCTCATCAGATCTTTGCGAAAACGACGTAATTCGAACCATAATGATGTAAATTCCACGAAAAATCGTTTTATATCATTTCAAGCTGAAGTGACTTGGTTAAAAATAGTCCGATTTACATGAAATTTAGTATGATCTTCATCGTAAAAACACAAGGAATCCATTAGTGCCACTTTCATATGGATACGATAAAGAATAAAGAATTATTTTATTTCTGAAACAGGTATGAACCCTCGGCCGACCGTAGCAAATTGAGGTCGGCGTCCCACAGTCGTGGGCTGAAGATGTGAAATATTCATTACAGCGTGGTGAGAAATTTTTTATTCTTTAGCGCACCGATAGGAAAGTGGCACCAAAGGATTCCTGGCGTTCTCCCGATTGGAATCATACCAAATCTCATGTAAATCGGACTACTTTTAAATAAGGAATACAAATTGCAAATTACGTCGTTCTTGGTACCAGTTTCATCGGCGAAACATAAGGAATCGATAGGTGTAGTTTTTGCAAAGATCTGATGAGAAATGCGCAAGTCAAAGGTTTCTTACTTCTTATTAGGCACTCGAACCCCTTTCGCGGGTTGAAAGCCATAAAATTCAGTCTGGCACTGCGGGGGATTCTCCTCGCCACGAGGTACCAGGCCGCATCTCTTTGATGGGCGCAGCTCCAGAATCACCCTGTACTAGTTTTTCCATCTCTACACAGTACCAAAGAGTTTCTTTTCACTGTACTCTTTTTACCAAGTCGCGTTATTTTGATAAACAGCGAAAGCGGTAACCCTTTCGGGACAAAATTCATAACTTCTGAACTAATCAGCTTTCGTCCTAAGTACCCTAATACTTTTTTAAAGAGAATATAAAAATGCATCGATTGGTGTATAAAAAAATATACAGCTCCATTAAAAAAATTAAGGCGATCTTGATTTTTCAGTGAATAAAAAGATTTTTTTAATATTTACTTTTGCAATTTGTTGTCAACTGAATACTGACTAACTTCTGTTCGAAACATTTTGTTATCAAATTATTTTTATCGCGTGTATCGCGTTTGACTGCTATTTTAAAACTGAAGACAGCATCCAGAATGGAAAATTCATGGTAGATATCGTATAAACATACGGGAAAAAACATATTGGATGTGTAGATTAACATAAGTGTCTTATGCCTTCGCGGGACGCACGAGAGGAGCCCCAGCGACTAAGCTAAGGGCCGGAGCGACGAACGTCTTGATAATGATTTTGGCTATTTTTTATGTTTCGTGGAAATTCGAGCAGTTGAAATTGGCGTCAATATGAAGTTTAATGATCCCTAAATTAATATACAAAAAATCACGGAGGTATTTTTTGGTATTTTTTTAAAAGTCCCATCGAAGTTGATAAACATTCAACATAAAGAATTAGTATAAATTGTTAGTATTGTAAAAAACTGACTCGGCAGTTTTGAAGGTATGACAGTATTAAACACAACCTATAAAACCCAAATGAAAAGCATAAATCATCTGTCAATAGTACGTGTTTGAAAAAATGTAACGAAATTTGTAATGAATTTCTAGTATCACTTTTGGGGCTCCTCTCGTGTGTCCCGCGAAAGCATAAGACACTTATGTGAATCTACACATCCGATATGTTTTTTCCCGTATGTTTATACGATATCTACCATGAATTTTCCATTCTGGATGCTGTCTTCGGCTTTAAAATAGCAGTTAAACGCGTTACACGCGATAAAAATAATTTGATAAAAAAATGTTTCGAACAAAAGTTAGTCAGTATTCAGTTGACAATAAATTGCAAAAGTAAATATTAATAAAAAACTTTTTATCCACTAAAAAATCAAAATCGCCTTAATTTTTTTAATGTAACTGTATATTTTTGTATATACCAATCGATGCATTTTTATATTCTTTTTAAAAAAGTATTAGGGTACTTAGGACAAAAACTGATTAGTTCAGCAGTTATGATTTTTGTCCCGAACGCCCATACACGCGAAACACTGTGGGCCGTAGCGAAAAGGGTACAATCGTAGTGTCGGCTCGCGGTCGGTGGCGGCGCCCCCGCGGACCGAGGGGCCGTAGCAAAAGGGTTAAAGATCCAGTGTTTAACTGTATGTATTTCGGTAAATGAAGATAAAGACTTACGGTTTGCGGGCTTGGTTTTGATC
Source organism: Andrena chrysosceles (assembly GCA_963855975.1). Taxonomy (NCBI): domain Eukaryota; kingdom Metazoa; phylum Arthropoda; class Insecta; order Hymenoptera; family Andrenidae; genus Andrena; species Andrena chrysosceles. The sequence continues at coordinate 40,380,056 of OY979766.1, read as the reverse complement.
GATCGGGATGTCTGCGGTGAAACTCTGCACACACTCGACGGTACGACATGCGTCCCTCCCCGCGTATAAGAACTAACCCTACTTTGTCTTTTACCGTTAGATACATTTTGCCGATATTTGTTACCGAATGCGTTTCCGCGAAAGAACTGAGAAGTGGGTCTTTACTGTGAATGTCTAAAGACTTCTGATCCACAGACTGTTTTCTAAGTCCAAGGAAAAGTCGCAAAAGATGCCATTGGCCCTATCGAAAGAAAGAAACTTCTTCCTAATTGGTTGGAAATATCCATGGAGATGGTTAAAAGATGCAACAGGGAAATTTTTATGGTCAACGGAAAAAAAATTTTTAACACCCACCATTTTCTAGGTGGGACGCATCCTGGTCATCCGAACGTAGAAGGAAATGCGAAATAAAATACTACTTATTCCGTCTGAAGGGGCAAAGAAGAGGGTAGCTCAGAATGAAGAGAAACTCATTTCTTTAATGTTTACGATTGGCAATTTAGTATTTTCGAGGGACAGTTTTTCGACATCTGTTGGGTTTCTACTCAGAAAGCAATCGAACATGCTGTCTTCTTGACTTTCGACACCTTTCGCTCTGAGTTAATGCATGTAGGTAGCGCTGCGTTGGTGGATGGTCCCCTCAATAATTGCGGATCGAAAGGTACCGTTGTACCTGGCCTCCGGTTCGCGGGACATTTCAGTCATAAACCGCGACCACGGCGAAACACTCCGGCCGTTCAGCGTGTTTAATTTATGGGAACCAGATGTGGCATTTTTCTTTTCCCCTAGCTAAACTTTCTACGTTCGGCAGGCCACAACCCGTGCCCCGCTACAATATAAATAAATTATAATGATGTACTCGACGCTGACCGTGGCGAAAATTAATTTTCTGGTCCACACGATGACAGAATGAAGATGTTCCTATGTTACATTGGAGAATGTTTCCCTCGCAATGGGGTAGGAAACAAAATTACTCTAAAGAAGTGCTAGTACGTCTCGTGGTGAGACACAGGAAGAAAAAGGGTAGTCCGCTGAGCCATAAAATTTGATGGGCACTGCGGGGTGTTGTCCTCGCCGCGGGATGACGGGGTAGCTGGAGAATCGCCCTTATGAAATAGAGGTGGAAGATGCCACATCTGGTTACCAAAAAATAACCGGACTGATCAGCCGGGTGTCTCGCCAGGATCGCGGTTTATTGCTGGATTGCCCGCGCGTCGGCGGTAGGCAACGGTACATATTACGGGTCCGAAGTCATCGTACGCACTACCCACCGACAGAGCAATATACAGATTAACTGAGACTGGATAATGTCACCACGTTTTTTATTGGCCTTTACAAATTTGGCAAACAGATGTTGTCGAAACGTTCTTGGGGAAATAATAAATTATCGATCGTAAAGAGCGAATGAATTTTCGCCAGGCTCTGAGTTCGCTTTTGTTCCGACGCACGCGAGAAAGATGACACAAATATAGAAATTGAAAAGTATTATCCACCGTCAACACGCCTCGTGGAGAGACACAGTTAGAAAAGGGGTACATCGTTGAGTGCGCGTGGTGCCGCCTGTATCGCCCTCCTTCCAAACTAAAGACGGATTCCTTACCTCTCGAGTATAAACACGCGTTCGAATTTCAAAACAAAAGCACGCGAGACGTACAGGGTGATTGTCACTGTGCGCCTGATCCGCGTGGCAACCGTGACGAGGTCAACCCCCGTGGTGTCTCTCCGAAGATATGGTTTTCAACCCTCGAAGGGGTTCGAGTACCTATTAAGAAGTCAGATATCTTCGAATTCCTCATTTCTCATCAGATCTGTGCGAAAGCGACGCCAACGGATTCCTGGCGTTCCGTCGATTAAAATCATACCAAACATCATGCAATTCGGACTACTTTGACACCAGCTATTTGTATTCCTTAAGTACAAGTAGTCCGATTTACACGACATTTGACATGATTTTCATCGGAAAACCACAAGGAATCCATCGGCGACACTTCCATTTCCACACGATAAAGAATAAAGAATTATTTTATTTCTTAAACAGAAACAGGGTAATTCTGCATTTACGCCCGTCACCCCGCGGCGAGGACAAACACCCCGCAGTGCCCATCGAATTTTATGGCTTTCGACCCTCGAAGGGTTTGGAATACCATCAAGAAGTGAGAAATGTTCTGGATTTCAAATGTTTGCTTCTTTTCTTCATCGTATCGAAGGGGAAGTGTCGCCGATGGATTCCTTATGGTTTTCTGATGAAAATCATTACAAATGTCGAGTAAATCGGACAACTTTTACATAGGGAATACAAATAGCTTGTGTCAAAGTAGTCCGATTTGCATGATATTTGGTATGATTTTCGTCAGAAAAACATAAGGAATCCATTGGCGTCACTTCCCTTTCGATACGATGAAGAAAAGAATTTCTTAATAAGTTGTAATGGATATTTCACCCTCGACTGCGGGGGCTCGACCTCAATTCGTTACGTTCGGCCCAGGATTCGTACCTTTTTCCGGAAAAAGCCATAAAAATCGGGCGAGACCCAGCGAAGGGTTGTCCTCGCCATAGGGTTCCAGACCGCATCTCCTTGACGGGCATTGCTCCAGAATTACCCTATATCTGTTTAGGAAATAAAATAATTGTTTATTCTTTATCGTATGGATATGGAAGTGTCGCCGATGGATTCCTTACGGTTTTCTGATGTAAATCATTACAAATGTCGAGTAAATCGGACAACTTTTACATAGGGAATACAAATAGCTTGTGTCAAAGTAGTCCGATTTGCATGATATTTGGTATGATTTTCGTCAGAAAAACATAAGGAATCCATTGGCGTCACTTCCCTTTCGATACGATGAAGAAAAGAATTTCTTAATAAGTTGTAATAGATATTTCACCCTCGACTGCGGGGGCTCGACCTCAATTCGTAACGTTCGGCCCAGGATTCGTACCTTTTTCCGGAAAAAGCCATAAAAATCGGGCGAGACCCAGCGAAGGGTTGTCCTCGCAACGGGGTACCAGGCCGCATCTTCTTGACGAACGTCGGGCGACTCCTGCCCGAGAGGAATACGATTTACTTTAATTATAGTACATGTGTGTTTTGTAACAAAGTGTTTCTATCGTCTCCTGAATTCAACAACTGGCATCCAGACATCTGCGCTTCTACAATCCATCGGTAATACTCCTCGTGGAGAGACACGGTAAGAAAAGGGGTAGCCCGCTGTCGACGCGTGGTCCTCTCGAGTATAAACATGAGCTTCGATATCAAAACAAAACCATGCGTTGACGTATTCCGTGCGAAAGAAGGTGGGCATTGGGAAGAAGGTATTGCTGTGAAGAGGGCCTCTTGCTCTCTAGCAGCCGTTTGTGAGGGATGCAAATCCGATTGGTTCTGATACAATCTGCTCCCTATAGTTGAAATTTAGTCTAGCAACTTTCACTCCTCCGAACCTAACCAATCCAACTTGCATCCCTCCCAAAAGAACCGGCCATCCGAGCGTAGAAGCAAGTGCGAAATAAAAGTAACGATGCGCTTCTCGATACCGCAGATGTACCTACCTAAGTAGCATTTCTGGCGGAAAAGAATTGTCCAGCCTTTGGGCCTGGCGTAGACCTTTCGCAGGTAGGTATCTATTTCAACAGGCAGTGCCACCCGTGGCGCCAGCAAGACCGCCCTCGGTCCTTGCTATTCCAGAGGAGTTTCTTGCAGTGAAAATCAGTAAATTTGCAAGCGCAATATCTCAAAAACCAGTGAAAATAAAGTGTATACATTGATGCTTATTGAATTTGTCTTGGAACGCACTATCAACTCAGGACTTCAAAAAAAATAGTTCCATTTGAAAAACCGAACTTGAACATCGTATTTTTTAAAATAATAATCGAAAACAAAATTCGTTCGGGCTAATTTAGTAGCCCCTTCGAACCATGCAATTCCCTATTTTTTAAAAATTTTTATCTCCAATACTTTAGGAGCTACGGTACTGTCCAGTCTACCGTGGGACACCCTGTATATGACTGGGTTCCTTGTGGGGCCCCAGTGCGGAACAGGTCCCATAATAAAATTCGGGTTATTTATTTGTTTATTGTTACGTGTACAAATTTATTAGTTATGTAATTTTCTTCTTGTAAATATCGCTAAATGTAATGACGAGCACCAAATGTGTGTATATTTATTTATATATAACTTTCCGACTTATAAATGATATATATCCTTAATTAAAATTTGGTTTTCTTTGAGTCAGAGTTATTTATTTGTATAGTATTAACTTTCTATAGTATATTGTGTGACAAGGGAGAGAAGTAAGCGATTCCGACGAACGTGAAGTTTGCTGCCCGAGCTACGCTCGGGCAGCATTTCACGCGAGGCGATTCGCAAAAAATATGCATATTCGATTGCTTGTTTTATTCTGTCAAAATTAATAAATACGTGTATTTATTTTCCAACAAATCGATAACGATTAGTCGAACAACTGCATCTCCATACCATAGGGTAACGTCAAACTCCAGTTTCTTTGGGAGGAAAGTAAGAAATTGCGAATACGCATGCGCGTAAAGTCTTTTTCCCTTGGGAGATAGACTTTACGCGAATACGTCTGAAATTAGTCATTTTGCTCCCGCTCAGCAGGCGTAAAAAACACACATTTTCATGCAGGCCCCACAAGGAACCCAGTCATATATCCCTATGCTACGAGCCTGCGAACACGCACATACACTACTGCAGTTCTCCTCACCGATTCTAACCTTAGCAATAGGAAAGGCGGGTTGCTCGCCGCTAGGCGCCGAAAACAGCTCCTTGTGCAGCGCTGATCTACATCGTTACTATTTCGAATTTCTGCGATTGATGCCATGGAGTCTGATCCATGATAAATTGTTTCCAGTGGCTTTAAATTTGCTTCATTATGCACATCTATTTTGTGTATGTTTTCTCCCAACACATGTTCCTCTTTTATGAAATCGCCTCCCAGCATACTTAACTCTTTATAACATGCAGGAAGCAAGCAATGAATTAAGACTTTCGAGTCCTGAAAGTATTTGTTAAGCACAGTAAAACGCGGTAATATATGATTTAAAAATTGCAAATATGCCTTGGTATATGGACATTGAAAATCATCGAATATTTTTGTTGCGACTGCACACCCTCCATTTGCTGCCTCCGCAAAGACAGAAAATAAAGGCAACCATTCTTGTAAAGTTCTTTGAACACACTGCAATAGTGATAGCCATCTAGTTGATGATGGCTGTATCATTTTCAATTTTGGATATTTCATAAATGCCTGTGTATCTTCTAAAACGCTCTGCCGTTTTGGACTTCGCGAGAAATATGAATAAATATTTTTTAGAAATTTATCAAGGCGCAGTGGTAATTTACCGCACGCATGTCGTGCAGCCAAATGCATGGAGTGGCAAATACACGGAAAAAGACAAATTTCTTTATTGTTTTCTGATAAACGAGAAAACAATGAATTATTTACTCCCACCATGACACTTGCGTTATCAACGCTCAGACCAACGATATTGCTTACAGGCACATTATATTTGTTTAAAGAATTTATAAGACACTTGTGCAAATTTTCGGCTGTACATTCCTTAATTCCGATTAAATCCAGTAAATATGTATGTATCTTTTCTCCGTGCACGAATCGAATTAAAAAACATACAATTTTCGTGTCCGATATATCTGTAGTTTCATCTACTAAAATAGAAAAGAATTTGCCCTTCAAGATTTCTGTAGTCTCTAAAATAACCGCTTTATTTATGACATTTCTTATGATTGCGGAGATTTTAGTTGGATGAAGAGACATGTGTTGTGCTAAACTAACATTTGGCATTCCGCTCTGTATCAGTTTAGTGTAGTGGTTGAAAGAAGTAAATGATCTATTGTGTTCTGCGATGTCAAGACAAATTTTCAATTCAAACTCCTTTACGCTCTCTGCAAAGCTTCTGTTTTTGTGAAGTTGCTCTTTTCTATGATTCATGTTCATGTTATGTTTTTGACTCTCTGCATGTCTTTGCAGTTTGGTTTTCTGCGCCGAAATATTCATGTGGCACGCTGCGCATCTAGCTTTATACGGACTCGCAGCTTCTTGAAGCCAGGATTTAAACTGTGGCTCCACTAGCCAAGATTTGCAAAATGCTTGCCTCCAAACTTTTTGTCCGGTCTCTGATTCACTGCTTGTAGCAGTTGCATGGCTGGGTGTAGAAATTAATTCCCTTGCTTTCTGCTGCATGTTCGTGGTATGTAGGAGACTGCTGGCGTGAGTCTTCAAATTATATTTGCATGCTGTCAAAATTTTGGAACAAACTGTACACTCCGCACTGTGTGGATCGTTGGTTTCTGTAAGCCAGGATTTGAACTGCGGGTCCTGTAACCAAGCTTTCCTAAATGCTTGCTTCTTTGCTTTCTTTGGAGCGGGGCTCATGAAGCTGCTAGTACTGCCTATTCATACAATGCTAATTAGTATTCATAAACTATTAAAAAACAATTTCAATAAAATAATCATTGGAAAAAGAAAGTAAAAAAGAACATTAAATTAAAGATATATCTTACTTGAATCTGTCTCTGATTCACTGCTTGTAGCAGTTGCATGGCTGGGTCCAGCAACACTGGTGAGATTAATACCTAAGTAGAAGACATTAAGAAGAAAGTAATGAACATAATGTTTAACATATCCTTGTTAAAAAGTTACTTTAATATTTCAAGAAATGATCATATTTAAAATTATACTAATGTAAAAATATTAAATATTTGTCTTACCTGATTCCTTACTCATGCTGTAACTTTAATAAATCAGTAAGAAAACGTAATAAATAGTAAAATTCACGAGTCTCGCGGCGTTTACACTGAGTACGACTTGAAAGCGTGGCGTCAGTTAGCGTCAGTGACGCCGCGTGGCCGCGTCACTCGCTCGGCTTCGCGTTCAAGCCGTTTCGTTTCCCATGGGGCTGGCGTCGATTCGTTTCGTTTACCAGGTTGACGTTGATTGGCCTGACGTCACAGCTCTTCGCGGGCATGCGCAATAGCCGGTAGCTCATAGCTATCAGGCCCTTTTCCGTGGACACTGTTTGTAAGTGTCAGTAAAAAAAAAAGTAACCAACCGATTAATACAAAACTTTGTACTTTATTTAAGTATAACAAGTATTAAAAAAAAACGCTGCAATATTTAACAAATTTTTATAACTGAGTCCGTACGACGCTATTTTCCGGAACACCTTTTTTTAACTGGTGTGCAGGATTGCTTGAGTTCTATTTGATCAATCGCTTTGAACATTTACAGTTATCCTTGCTATTACATTTATTAAGCGTTGACGATCCGTTTTTTTTTAATTTTCTAATTGTTTTGCGAAACATAAGCAATAAATTCACTCATTTTTCGTCGAAATTCGAACCCTAAATTTGAAATACCCGCCCTTTTGTTAATTTTTACAAACATTGAAATGGTTGATCGTCAATGCTTAATAAATGTAATAGCAAGGATAACTGTAAATTTTCAAAGCGATTGATCAAATAGAACTTGAGTAATCCTGCACACCAGTTGGGCATTAAAAAAAAAGGTGTTCCGGAGAATGGCGTCGTACGGACTTAATTATAAACATTTTTTAAATATTGCAGCGGTTTTTTTTAATACTTGTTATACTTAAATAAAGTACAAAGTTTCGTATTAATCGGTTGGTTACATTTTTTTTTACTGCCACTTACAAATTGCCTAGTTTTCCGCATCGCTAGAGTAACCTAACCCCTTAATTTCTAATATGACAACTGAATAATTACTTTTATGTAAATAAAAGTAATTATTCAGCTCTCCCCACAGTAGCCAAGCTACTCGGTCCACCCGGTTCCCGCGAAGATTGCGAGTCGAAAGATGCTACAGGTTGCCTGCTTATCACAATTGTTTATAATGGGTTACAAGTTTGTCTTCGTAGCATAACATCTACATTTCAAAATTACAAGATTCTGGTCCGTGAACCGAATAAAGCAACGTAGCTTAACACATACTGTAGATGCTAATGACAAAGTGGTAACAACAATGATACGACAACAAGGTAGACTATGGAGAATCTAATCTTATGCATGCTAGTTTCAACTTGTTCGTATGAACTATCTTAGTTTTACCAACTCCTATGGCTATTTCTGCGTTTAAATCATCGAACATCCTAACAATTTTGTAAGGTCCCAACCAGCTAGAATCAAATTTCGAAGTTCTTGGTTCTTTATATAGATATATATCGTCACCTACAGAGAATTTACAGGAATTGACTCTTTTGTCATAATCTAATTTGCTTTTCTGTTTTGCCCTTTCTAGATTTGCCGCTGCTATAGCTTGTGTAGTACTTATTTTTTAAAACAACTCACCCAAATGGTTAACAAAGGTTCGCGGAATTACTTGGTTCGTGAACTCTGAGGGAATAATCGCCTTTACCCCAAACACAAGCTCGTGAGGAGTGAAACCAGTAGCTTCATGGACAGACGTGTTGTAAGAAAACAGGCCAAAACGAATCCAGTCGTCCCAGTCGGTCTTAGTACAGTAATGTTTCAGGTAATCAGTAAATACGCGATGTGCCCGCTCAAGAGATCCAAGTGACTGTGGGTTGAATGCGGTTGAGGTAATCCTTTGTATTTTAAATATTTTACAAAAACCTTTCATAATGTTGCTAACGAAATTACTCCCCTGGTCGGTTTAAATTGTTCGAGGGCACCCAAATCTATTGATAAATTGTTCAGCCAGAGCCAAGGCTACGGATACAGAGTCAATATTAACAAGTGGGATCGCGTCGGAGTAGTAAGATTATCTTGGAGTGTTAACAAATACCGATTACCCTTCTTTGTTAATGGCAAAGGCCCCACAATGTCCATCTGTACCTTTTCAAATGCCTTTTTAGGAGTGTCAGTTATTCGCATTGGCTGTCTGGTCTTAGAGGAAAGGATTTTGTTCCTCTGGCAATTTGGACATGAACGGACGAAATTCTTTATTTCCTCTCCCATGCGTGGCCAGTAGAAATCTTCTCTGATTCTATCAAAAAGCTTACGGATACGTTGATGACCCCCGAAGTCGGATTCATGAAATTCTTTAATAATAAGAGGCCTCCTAGATGGAAGGGGAATTATAACCTCGCCTGTGCAAACGGTAATTGTATACTCGGAACTATTTAATTCTTCTTTTAAAAGGTGCTCAATGTAGTCCCAACAAATAGGCTCGACATTATTATTGTATTTAGAGATGCTAATTGTCTTTACATTCAGGGTATCCATAAGGTGTTTTAGTGAAATTATTGAGGATTTAAGATGGACATGGTTTACCGGTTCTACTGCGCATGATTTTATGAAAAGATGAAAAGTAAGGGGTTTTGTATCAGGGAAGACCATTGTTTCCCCGACATTGGGGTTATGTGGTCTAAGTTGTTCGAGGGAGAATTTATCATTTTCTAACAAATCTTTAGTGGTTTGTGATTGAACTTCGTGGTCGAGAGAAAAGAAATGAATAAAGTTATCTTGGCGCATATAGAGATAATCTTTGGAATATATAATATTAGGAGGAAAAGAATGATGAATGATTGGTGTTACTGAGGCAGTCTTTGTCATTAAGACTCTAAGGTTACTCTGTTTGTTTAGGTCACTGTTTCCTGAGGCCACATCAACGGAGGATCGTGTCTCATCAACTGCGCGCTTGGTCACAAATAAAGTCCGGCATATTTCAGCCTCTAAATTTGGCTCGTCAGCCCCTAACCAGACACAAGCCGCGGACCGCAGGTCGCGTACCTGGACGGGGTGCTTACAGCCTATCCGATGTTCCAGGTCAGACGAGCCTGAGCCCTGAGGTACGTGGGCAGCCCCTAGCGACTTCTGTGGCGGGGTGCCTTCAAAGTCGGCCTTTCCGATGTCCAACAGACAGCCGGGTCGGAGCACCTCCTCACGATCCCTCGAGAGCGATCCTCCAACTACTACATTTCTTACGGGAGATTCACTCGTCCCAGCTATTCCCGTCGTAAGGTGAGTGTCACTGTTATTTGAACCATCATCAGAGTGATCAATCCCAACTAAGACCTCAGGTTGACCGTTGCTTTCTTTAGCATGGGCAAGAAAAATGGTAGCAATTATCTTTTCATTATTTTCCCATGTCCTATTACAGTCCGCATCCTCCACCTTTCCAGAGTCTACAAGTGGCACGTCGTCGGCGCCTACGACTACCCCTTGCAAACACCTAAAGGATGGATATCAGTACAGTCCGTTGTGGTACAGTTAGATGGAAGGTTCGAGACTGATGAAGAAGGAATTTCATTAATATTGATACAGTCCGGAGGGTTACGGGACAATGCATCCGCATTCGAATTTACTTTCCCTGGTTTGTATACTATGTTATAGTCGTATTCATTTAATTTAATCCGCCACCTCATGATGCGAGAAATAGGGTCCTTTATGTTATGAAGCCAGACCAATGGTCGATGATCGGTTACTAACGTGAATTGTTGACCATACAGATAAGGTCGAAAATGATCAACGGCGTAGATAACGGCAAGTAATTCCTTCTCAATGGTGGAATAATTGATTTCTGCGCTGTTAAGCGTTCTCGACGCGTACGCAATAGGAAGGTCTTTACCTATTTGGCCCTGGCTCAACACAGTTCCCACAGCATAATTTGAAGCATCAGTACTTACAAGGAAGGGTCGTTTGAAATCCGGAAATTGTAATAATGGTTCGGAACAAATTCTATCGCGTAGATTTTCGAAAGCAGATTGAACATTGCTGTCCCAAATAAAGGGGACATCCGCTTTCAATAATCGCGTTAAAGGTTTGGCGTTTTTCGCCATATCAGGAATAAACCGTCTGTAATAGCCAACCAGGCCCAAAAAGTGTTTTATATTCTTTTTTGTTTTAGGGATGGGAAAGGATTTCACGGCTTTGATCTTCCCGGGGTCTGGTTTCACTCGATCACTAGAAATGCTATGACCTAAGTAAGTAATTTCGCGTCGTAAGAATCGGCATTTCTCAGGCTGTAATGTTAATCCTGCATTCTGTAACCGGCCTAGTAATCTCCTTAACTTTCGAGAATGTTCTTGTATTGAATCGGCATATAGGACAATGTCGTCCATATACACAAACAGCTCGACTCCCTGTAGACCCGATAGGATTAAGTCCATGCATCGCTGGAAAGTGGCCGGGGCATTTTTTAGGCCGAAAAGCATTTTGTTAAATTCATAATGACCGTGGAGTGTCGAAAAAGCGGTTTTTTGCTTAGATTTGGGGTCCATAGGGATTTGATGGAAACCCGAAACCAAATCAAGGGTACTAAAATATTTCGCTGCTCCGAGTTGATCTAATATCTCTGTTATATTAGGAAGTGGGTAGGCATCGCTAACTGTTTTTTCATTCAACAGGCGGTAATCTATGATCATGCGCCAACGTGGCTCATCAGTGGAGTCTGATTTTTTGGGGACCACCCAAACAGGTGAGTTATAAGGAGAAGTTGACTGTTGAATGATATTATTTTCCAGCAATGCAGTGACTTGTTTCTTAATTTCCTCCTTATGAATAGGAGGAAACCTATACTGTTTTGTGTTAATGGGGATCTCGTTTACAGTTTCAATCGAATGCTGGATTGTATTTGTGGAATTCAATTTATCGGATGGAAGGTAAAACTGGTAAGGGAATTCTTTAACAATTTCCAGAATACTAGCTTGTTCGTCCTCATTTAAACCATTTAATTCCAATAATTTAGCTATCTGGACTAATCTACTCGAATCGGCCCTTGACTGATCCACGTTAGGATTTCCTGTGCGAGACGAACGCGGTGAAGGTGGACGCTCCGTGAATTCCTCTAAAGGTCGAGTTTCCTAGCAGCGGCCGGCGGACGCGGCCGGTGGCCCACCTTGGCGGCCAGACACCGGCCACTGGCCCGCTGCGGCGGCTAGGCTCCTATTCATACCTGCTTCGGAAATAAAATAATTTTTTATTCTCTATCGTATCGATATGGAAGTGACACCACTGAATTCCTTATGTTTGTTTCCGGTGAAAATCATACGAAATTTCATGTAAATCGGACTATTATTAACGAAGACAACTTGAAATGATATAAATGAATTTTTCATGGAATTTCCTTCACATGATCCGAATTACGTCGTTCGTGGTGTCAGTTTAATCCGCGAAATATAAGGAATCCATTGACGTCGTTTTTGCAAAGATCTGATGGGAAATGCGTAAATCTTGGACATTTCTGACTTTTTAATGATATTCGAACCCTTTCGAGGGTCGAATGCCATAAAATTCGGTGAAGCACTGCGACGGGTTGTCCTCAAAGGGCAGGCGCCGCTGGAGAATCACCCTGTATGTAGTAGTAGAGTAAAATACAACCTGCCATAACATCCAACTAAAAAAAATCTACAGGGTGTCCGCGGGAACACTGGACAGCGGGATTTCTCCTAAAGTATTGGACGTAAAAATCTGAAAAAAATATGGAATGCATTGTTCGAGGGGGCAAACTTATTAGCCCGAACGAATTTTTTTTTTCGATTATTATTATAAAAGATACGATGGTCAAGTTCGGTTTTTCAAATGGAACTCTTTTTTTCAAGACCTGAGTTGATAGTGCGTTCCAAGACAAATTCAATAAGCATCAATGTATACACTTTATTTCCACTGGTTTTTGAGATATTGCGCTTGCAAATTTACTGATTTTCACTGCAAGAAAACCCTCTGGAATAGCAAGGACCGAGGGCGGTCTTGCTGGCGTCACGGGTGGCATTGCCCGTTGAAACAGATACCTACCTGCCAATGGTCTCCGCCAGAAATGGCAGGCCCAAAGGCTGGACAATTCTTTTCCGTCAGAAATGCTACTTAGGTAGGTACATCTGCGGTATCGAGAAGCGCATCGTTACTTTTATTTCGCACTTGCTTCTACGCTCGGATGGCCGGTTCTTTTGGGAGGGATGCAAGTTGAATTGGTTAGGTTAGGAGGTGTGAAAGTTGCTAGACAAAATTTCAACCATAGGGAGCAGATTGTATTAGAACCAATCGGATTTGCATCCCTCACAAACGGCTGCTAGAGAGCAAGAGGCCCTCATCACAGCAATACCTCCTCCCCAATGCCCACCTTCTCTCGCACGGATACGTCCACGCATGCTTTTGTTTTGATGTCGAATTTCGTTTTTATACTCGGGAGGACCACGCAAATTTAGTTTAAGAATGCTAGTCTTATCCGTAGGTGTAATTAGCGAATAAGTAGGATTTAAGAACTGGTATTAATTAGATTTAGCTAGGAATAAGCAAACTTAAGTAGGATTAAGAGGACTTCCGTTTCCGGACGCGAGTGTGACAGGAGCGTGTGAAAGCGAGTGGTTGAGAGAAGAAAGGAAAAGTGTGTGAGGCGGGGTAGGAAGGCTAGAGAGTGTTGTGAAGGGTAGTGAGTGCGAGGAAGGGGCGAGGGATAAAGGGAGAGGGCAGGCGACAGAGGGTGAAAGGGATACAGGAGGTGGTTGAGTGGCTAGAGGTTAGAGGTTAGGTAGTGGCGGTAGGAGGAAAAAGGCGGGAAGGTACATAGAGAGCGCAGGTAGTGAAGAGTGGGCAGTGGTGCCGCCGCGCGGGAGAGGTGCGAGTTAGGAAGAAGAGCGCTCAGACGGGAGGTTTGAACGGGTGGAAAGGAGAAAGGTAGAAGAAGGGAGTTGAGAGGAAGTGACAAGGTAAAAGTGCGGAGGAAGGGAGGAAGAAGAGATGGAGGAAGGAAAGGGAAAGGTGGCGAGTGAAGAAAGGAAAAGAAAAGATAGTATAAGTAGTGTAGGCAGCAGTGTGGGGAGTATAGATAGTATGTGGGGTAAAAAGCGAGAGAGAGAGGAGGAGGAGGGGGAGGAGATGAGGGATGGGAAGGCAGGATTTAAATGGAGTGGGAAGACAAGGAGGTCACCAGAGAAAAGGGAGAAGGGGGGTGAGAAAGAGATGGAGGAGGGGGGAGGGCTAATGGGGATGATGAAGGAAATGATGTTGGAGATGAAGATGATGAGGGAAGAATTGAAGAAGGAGAGGGAGGAAAGAAGAAGGATGGAGGAAGAATGGAGAGTGGAGAGAAGGAGGTGGGAGGAGGAAAGGAGGGAGGGGATGATAGGAGGAGGGAGGGGATGGAAAGGAGGTTAGTAAGGATGGAAGAAAGGGAAGGAAGGGTGGAGGAGATAATAGGGAGGATGGAGAGATTGGAAAAGGAAAAGGAAGGGAGGGGTAGTAGTGAGAGGTGGGAGGGGGGAGAATTGGAAGACTGTTGGCTTAGGGTGAGAAGGATGGAGCTAAAACAGGACAAGGAGGAGAGGGAGGAAATAAGAAATAATGTGATAGAAGGGGGTGGGGGCGAAGGAAATGGAGGAGGAGAAGGAGGTGAGGAAGTTATGGGCAGAGATGGGTATGGAGGAGGGGGGCATAAAGGAGGTGAAAAGGATAGGGAAAAGGGGAGAGAAAGGGAGCGGGCTGATTTTGGTGAAGTTGGCGGGGAGGGAGGATAAGATAAAGGTGATGGAGGCGAAGAAAAGGCTGAGGGGCAGGAGGGAAAGGATAGAGGATGATTTAACGGAAGAAGAAAGAAGGACGAAGTGGAAGGTGGAAAGTGTGGCGGCAAGGGAAAGGGAGGGAGGAAAGAAGGTGCAGGTCGGATATAAGAAGATCTGGGTGAACGGGAAGGTGAGGAGGTGGGATGAGTTGAGGGAGAGATGGGTGGAGGAGCAGGGAAACGAAGGGTTAGGGAAAGAGAGGGTGGAGATGAGGTAGAGGTAGAAGAAAAGGGGGGAGGGGGGAGTAGGTACAAGATTGTACTCTGGAACGTAGCAGGTTTAAGGAATAAAGACGGGGATTTTTGGAAAGGATTGGAGGAGTGGGACGTGTTAGTGCTGAGTGAGACGTGGATGGAGGAAAGAGGATGGGAAAATGTAGAGAGGAGGTTGCCAAGGGGGTATGTATGGGATAAACAGTGGGCGCGGAGGGAGAAGAAGATGGGTAGGGCAATAGGGGGGATGTTACTGGGGGTGAGAAAGGGGTTGGAAGTGGGAATGGAGGAGGAAGGAGGGAGAGAGGGGATAATGGCGAAGAAGGTAAAGTTGGGGGGAGAGTGGTGGAGGATAGTGGGGGTATATGTAAATGGAGATTTGGCAAGGAAGTTGGAGGACCTGGGGGTGTGGATGGAAGAGAGGGAGTGGGGAGTGAGGGGGCTAATAGGGGGGGATTTTAACGCTAGGACAGGGGAAGAAGGGGGACGGGTCTGGGGAGGGGAAGATGAGGAGGGAGGAGACAGGGGGGTAGGAGGTCAAGGGATAAAGAGCCTATGTGCCTACTTGGAAGAAAGAGGTTGGAGTATTATAAACGGGGGGGGGGTGGAGGGGGATGAGCAGGGGGAATGGACTTTTACCGGAGGGAGGGCAAATACGGTAATCGATTATGCGTTGGGGAATGAGGATACCTGGGAAAAGGTGGAGAGGTTAGAAGTGGGGGAGAGGATAGATTCAGACCACCATCCGGTGGTGGTATGGTTAAGGGGAGAGGGAGGGGGTGGAGTAGAGAGGAGAAAAGGTGGTGGGAGGAGGGGAGGAGGAAGAGGGAATTGGACTGAGGAAGGGAGAAAGAAGTTTAGGGAAAGCCTTGCGGAAAAGGAAGGGGGGTTAAGGGGGGTGGAGGAGGAGTGGAGGGAGTTGAGAGAAAGGATAAAGGATGCGGTGGAGAAGTCAGAGGCGGGGGAAGAGAGGAAAAGGAAGGGAGGATGGTGGGATGAGTGGTGCAGAGAGGAGAAGAGCAAGGTAAGGAACGAATTGAGAAAGTGGAGAAAGGAGGGAGGGGACGGTAAGGTGTATAGAGAAAGGAAAAGGGCTTATAGGAAATTATGTGAGGAAAAGAAGAAGAAGGAGATGGAGCGGTGGGAAAATGAGCTAGAGGGGGTGAGGACAGAAGGACAGGTATGGAATGTGGTGAACAGAGAGAGGGGAAAGAGAAGGAGGGTGAATGAGAAAATAAAAATGGAGGAATGGGAAGGGTATTTTAAGGGTTTATTGGGAGGGGTGGAGTGGAAGGTTGTGAAAGGGGGGGCAAAGGAAAGGGGAAAGGACGGGGAGATGGAGATAGGATGGGAGGAATTCAGAAGGGTGGTAAAGAATTTAAAGGACGGGAAGGCCGGGGGAGGGGATGGGATCCCAAATGAGGTGTGGAAGTACGGGGGCGAGGAGGTTGAGAAGGGGTTGTGGGAGGTATGTAACAGGGTCTGGAGGGGGGAAGGGTGGCCAGAGGGGTGGAAGGAAGGCGTGGTGGTGCCGGTGGTGAAGAAAGGGGCAGGGGGAAGAGTAAAGGACTACAGGGGGATCACACTGACGCAGACGGCGTATAAGATATACGCGTCGGTACTGGCGGAGAGGTTGAGGGTAGAGGTGGAGGAGAAAAAACTGCTACCACCGAGTCAAACGGGGTTCAGGAGAGGGGTAGGGTGTATTGACCACATTTATACACTAAATTATCTGATTAACAGACAAATAGGGAGGAAGGAGAGAAAAATGGTGGTGTTATTTGTAGATTTAAAGGCCGCGTTTGACTCGGTGGACAGGGGGGTCTTGATAAGGGCTATGAGGGGAAGGGGGGTGAGGGAAGAGTTGGTGGTGAGATGTGAGGAGGTATTGAGGGAGACGATAGGAAGGGTGAGGGTGGGGGGGTGGAGGGGGAGTGTTTCTGGACGGCAAGGGGTGTAAGGCAGGGGTGCCCGATGAGTCCGATTATGTTTACGCTCCTAATAGCGGACATGGACGAGGAGTTAGGAAGAGGTGGCTGGGGGGGAGTGAAGCTGGGGGAAAGGAAGATCCACACGTTAGCGTACGCGGACGATGTGGCGGTGTTGGCAGAGGACGTGGAAGGGATGAAGGGGATGATGGGGAAGCTAGAAAAGTATTTCGAGGGGAAGGGCCTGCAGGTAAATATAGAGAAGACTAAGGTGATGAGGTGTAGAAGGGGGGGTGGGAGGTGGAGTAAGGTGAGTTGGAGATGGAAAGGAAAGGAGTTGGAGGAGGTAAGGAGTTTTAAATACTTGGGATATACAGTGATGGGGAATGGGGGGCAGGAGAAACACGTAGAGGAGAGGGTTAGAAAGGGGGCGGCGGTGATGGGGCAGGTGTGGGGGTTGGGGAAAAGGATTTTTGGAAAGGACTGGGGGAGAAGGCTGTGGTTATTTGATAAACTGGTCTGGGCAGTAATGAATTATGGGGTGGAGGTGTGGGGTGGAGAGAGAGGGAAAAAATAGAAGCAGTACATGAAAGGTACTTGAAGTGGGTGTTGGGAGTAGATAGGAGTACCCCAGGGTATATGGTCAGGGAGGAACTGCAGAGGGGGATGTTGAAGGGAGGGGCGGGGCTAAGGGCATGGGGGTATGAGAGGAGTTTGGAGGAGGGGAAGGGGGGAGAGTTGGCGAGGGAGTGTTGGGAGGAAATGAAGAGAAGGCTTAAGAGGGGGAAGGTGTTGCAGGGATGGGAAGAGGAGAGGGAGAAGTACTTTAAGGACAGGGGATGGACGGTTGAGGAGGTAGAAAGGGGGAGGGATAGGGGAGAGATGAGGGGAGAGGAGCTGGTGAGGAGGGAGAGGAGGCTGCAGGAAGAGGAGAGGTGGGGGAAGATAAGAAGTGCAAAATACAATGTTTGGTATGGGAGAGTGAAAGGGGTGGGGGTACCAGAGTACTTGAAGAAAGGGTGGGGGGAGGAAAGGTGGAATAGGGTAGCTAGGTTTAGATTGGGTAATGAGATGAAGGCGGGGAGATACTGGGAGGGAGAGGAGGAGAGATGTAGAACATGTGGACAAGGGGAGGAGACGTGGGAGCACGTCTGGGAAGTATGCTCTGGATGGGGAACGGAGAGGGGGTGGCAGGAGGTGGTGATAGAGGTATTGGGTGATGAGGGGGAGGGGGAGGAGTGGATGAGGAGATTGGAGAGAAGGAGAGAAGGCTTAGGAGAGGAAAGTGGAGGAATGGATGGTGAATGGGTGAGAAGAGGATTGAGAGTGGAAGGGGAAGCGTGCGGAAGCGGAGGTCCAAGAGGCGGAGGAGGGGGCGTGGGCGTGCGTGAGAGGGGGGAGGTCGATGCGGAGGCGAGCGAGCGAGCGGGCGATGGTAGTTTTAAGGACATAGGATAAGTTAAGATAAGTTAGGTTAAGGTAGATATAGGATAAATGTTAAGGAGAAGAGTGCGAGGAGATTGTAACCCCATTGGGGATCAATAAAGTGATTACTACAGTAGGATTAAGATAGTTTTAAGGAACTTCCAGTTTGTATTATCCCGCAGATTTACAAGTTATAATAAAGAGCCCCACGCTGAGCAAAGTATTCCTGTGTGGCACCAACCCTTGACACGAGATTTTGACAATGAGCGAGCTCTTTCTTAGAGTGTTTGGAACCGACTAACTCGAGGATTCCGCGATCGCGAAATCAGCGCGAGCGAGGAAGAGAGTGGGGAGAGAACATTTGTTTCGGCTACGATTATCGAGATGGTGACACCGTGACGCTTTGTTATTATCGCGACAGCCCGCACAGACTGCCGCCGATGAGCGCCAGATAAAATGTAAAGTTCACTTAAGGACTAATAAAACGAAC
The DNA here is from genome assembly GCA_963855975.1 of Andrena chrysosceles. Classification (NCBI taxonomy): domain Eukaryota; kingdom Metazoa; phylum Arthropoda; class Insecta; order Hymenoptera; family Andrenidae; genus Andrena; species Andrena chrysosceles. The sequence continues at coordinate 40,361,493 of OY979766.1, read as the reverse complement.
TAGATCTTAAACCTACTATATACATATGTACAGTTATAAACAATTTCCATAGTTTATTGATCCTTTATTTAACTGTACGAATACTTACTGCGCGTCTATTTCTGCACGTTTATCTCATTTTATTCATATTTTTGTTAAAGTTAAGGGGAGCCTGCCCGCTGTGCAGGCCTGGGCTAGAGCGTCTCATCGGAATCGCGGTTTATGATCGTATATTCGTATTGTCCCGCCCTTCGACGGCGGCCACGTACCCTATACGTACCACCCGCTGACACAGCAATATACGGATTAACGAAACGGCCGCTTTTATTATATTTTAAAATTTTATTATGTTTTGGGCCTCTATATTGTGTTCTGTATTTTGCCTTCATGTTGTGTCCTTAATCATCCTAAACGAAGGGGGCTCTTGGAGGTAACAACTGAGAGCGGTGGGAAAATTCATTTACCTATCGTTAATGGTCGGCAATTCCGCATTTTCGAAGACCGCTTCGACAACATCTGGTTGCCAGATTTCCATAGGGCAATCAAGAACGTACCTCACCGTCTTTAAGAATTTAGAGATTATTCGCTGTGAATAAAAGCGCGACTTTTCATTAATCTGCAGGTGTCCGGGGGAACAGTAAACAGCTGGATATTTCCTAACGTATTGGAGATAAAAAAAATTGTTTATATGCAATTGCATGGTTCGAGGGGGCAAATTAATTAGTGCAGACCAATTTTTCGTCAATTATTATTTTAACAGATACGATGGTCAAGTTCGGTTTTCTGAATGAAACTATCTTTTTTTAGAGATCACTTGATAGTACGTTCCAAGCAAATTCAATAACATGTAATGTATACACCTTATTTCAACTGGTTTTCGAGATATTGCGCTTATATGTATGAATGTACATGTACCGATACCAGGAGTTCATACAGTACAATGTTCCTTCTTTCAACTATTTTATATTTTTCATTTTAATATACGTATAAAGAAGAGAAAGTAATATGAAGATAATTATTGTTGTAATTTAATTATGATACACACATTGGAAACATCCTTCCTCAAAGAGGAGGAACTAGCCCCCTGTGAATTCGGCAGCGGAGGAGGAACCTTCTTCCTCTTGACGAAAACCTCACATCTGGTTGCCAAAACTTATTGTGGCTGATCGGCCAGAGTGCCTCGCCAGGGTCCGGTTTATAACCGTACTGTCCCGCGAGTTGCCGGTTAACAACGGTCTTGATTGCCCTTTAGAAATCTCGCAAACAGATGTTGTCGAAACGTTCTTGGGTAAATATGAAATTATCGGTCGAAAACAACGAATTAATTCTCGCTTGGCTCTGATCCCGGTTTTGTCCAAACGCCTAATGGGCGTCAATCTCAAGAATAGAGAAAAAAATTCAACATGCCACTTTTTCCAATCAACATGTCGGATCTTATGAAGCTACTTTACAAAACATCAGTAGTGTATCTGAAGAAATCGATAAGAAGTTTACAAAATCTTCGTTTGATTCACAATGAGAATATTTTGAGCGCACAATCTTTTCTTTACTTTTTAAAACCTTTATTTCTAGCATCTTTGATCCCTTCATCCAATTAGCCGATTGGACGGTTGCCCAAATATTGTATAATTTCGTAGGAATGTATTAACCCTTTCTGAACAGTATTTGGTACCTATATAGGATAACATGCATACAGGTTTGCAAATATTTCTTCACTTACCACAGTATGCAGGTATATTTATGAAATTGTACTAGTTTTATTGGAAGTATTGACATTATTTTTTTAAACAACGCTAATCCACCGTATGAGTGGTATATTAATACCTTTTTTATGAACTTCCTTAATTATATTCGGCAGTTTCAGTGCGAAAAATATAATGTTATTGAATTTTCCCCCATTTCTTGGCATTCAGCCTCACTGTGTGTTCGGGATTGGTCGCAGTGATGCGACCAATTTGCATCAGCGCTCTGTGGCGAGGACACGCGGGAAATTCAAACCTGCGTTGTTGTCACAATGGCAACCGAGTGGTCGCGGAGACGGCCTGAGCGGGCCATCTCTTGATTGACACCTAGACTAATTACTCCCACCTTCATTTGCATAGCAACACGCGATGTTACGTGGTCTTCGCGGATTGGCCAGGTGTCCTCGTTCTCGAACCGGTGGCTTGGCTCGTGCCGTCTCCGCGATCGCTCTCTTCTCTGTGAATCGCGTAACGATACACATCGTGGCTCCTCGCATCGTGAAACACAAAGAGCAATCGGCGCTCCGATAAATCTATCACTTTCACACTAAAAACGTTAATGTTTAGTATAAGTACTTTCGCGCTAGTTAATTAAGTTTTGATAAGTGTGTGACTATATTTTGTAAATTAAGCCCAAGTTTCCGCGACTTTAAGAAACGTGTTCGTTTATTGTGACGCCATTAAATTACATCGTGAAACTTTTACAACGATTATATTGAATACTAAGTCGTGCGCGTTAAGTTACTGTGCGGTAAAGGCAGATCGTAGGTGCTCCTCGATTCTGCTTGAACATAAAGTTGGTCCTTCGAGCCGGATACTCCGGTGAATTTCTAGTGCCGTTCGTAGTGCCGTTCGTAGTGTCGTTCATTGTGCCTCGTGGCTCTATCGTTCGCTCGTTACACCATCATGGCCGACACACTACCAGAACAGATCGAGCTGTATCATCGACTCACGCGAGTGTACGAAAACCTAAAAAAGAAAGGCGTTGCCAAAATGACTGAAGGTTCGGTGCAAGCTAGACTGGAGTTATTACAAACGCTCTGGGAGCAATTTTCTAGTCAACATAGTGTTCTAGTGCGAAATCGTACGGAAGAATTAGTGAGTCATGAATATTTCGCAAAGGATTGTTTTGGTCTTGCCGAGGATTCCTTCCTTGAACAAAAAGGCGTATTACTTGACCTCCTTCGCGAATTAAAGCGGAAGTCGGAGCCCATAACCATTGTGGCCTCTCCTTCCGGCGGCGCTCACATCGCAGAGACACGATCTCGCGCAACTCTGCCCCGCATCCCTCTACCTAGCTTCGATGGCCGATACAGCGAATGGCAAGCCTTCCATGATTCTTTCGTCTCGCTAGTCATCAAGGATCCTTCACTGATGGATGTGGACCGACTACACTACTTAAAGGGTTGTGTTAAGGGCGAGGCGAGTACGGTGATCCGAAATCACACCACGACGGCCGACAATTTCCACCCAGCTTGGGATGCCCTAAAAGAACGTTTTCAAAATAAACGCCTCTTAGTGAGGGCACAACTCAATCTACTAAATGACATACCTGTCGTGAAAAGTGAATCGTCAGTGGAGTTAAAACGGTTATACTACGGAACCTGGGACGTGGTCGGTGCTCTAGCCGCAATGAATCGTCCTGTGACTACCACTGACTGGCTAGTTAACATGACAGTTGACCGGTTGGACGAGCAGTCGCGTCGAGAATGGGAAGCTTCTCTCGGTTTATGCACCGAGCCCCCCTCCTTAGACGCTCTAAGAGTCTTCATAGAAACTCGCATCCATACCGTCGAGGCCCTGGAAACACAAAGGAAGCGTGAACCACCAACCGATGGTAAACAGTCTACATCAAAGGACAATATAACCAAAGGGACCACGTCCAAGAGTACTGTGGTACACCAAGTCGTCGCGACACCTTCGACCGCAAAAAGCTGTACCCTGTGCAAGAACAACCATTACTTACTGTTCTGCCCAAAGTTTAAAAACCAGGATGCTGCGGCGAAAAGGGCTACTGTCGAGAGGTTACAATGTTGCCTTAATTGCCTGGGTAAACATCTCATCGACAGTTGCCAGTCTGTCAAACGTTGCCAGAAATGCGCTGAGCAACACCATACCTGCCTCCATGACGCGTTCCAGCTGACTCCTGGTGTTGTAGTGCAACACGTTACGCCGCGTGTGTCCAATACTTCTCCAGTGATGCTAGGTCTCGCTCGAGTGCGAGCCTACACCCCCGCGGGCCAGTATACGTCAGTACGTGCCCTAATCGACCCAGGAAGTGAAGTGTCGTTAGTATCGGAGCAGCTTGTAAAACGACTTGGTTTGAAGAGGCAACGCTCACGTGTTTCGTTGCTGTTCGCTGGTGGTGCTCCATCGCAGAGTACACGAGGAGCAGTGCACTTAGACATTACTGCCGACCGTGCTGGTGAGAAAATCCTCGGGTTGTCGGCTTTCGTTTTGCAGGATTTGTCCAGCTACAAACCTCCCGCCGTGCTCGACGGGACATCCTGGCCACATCTGCAGGGCCTTCACTGGGCCGAACCAAGCCTCAAAAGCCAGGAGCCCATAGACCTCTTGCTGGGCGCCGATATCTACAATGACATTATGTTAGAGGGCGTTCGCAAGGGCACACCAGGTTCTCCTCTGGCGCAAGAGACGACCTTTGGCTGGATACTTACCGGTGGGCTTAGGAAAGGCCTTACTCGCGGTTGCAAGAGAGCACCAACTGTGCAATGTTGCTCAATCGACAAAGAGTTACCTGAGTTGCTGAAAAGATTCTGGGAGCAAGAGGAAGTTCCGTTTATACCTACGCTGTCTTGCGACGACCAAGATGCAGAAGACCACTTTCGGTCGACATATCGACGCACTAGCGAGGGCCGCTTCGTGGTAAGACTTCCTTTTAAATTCACTCCTGAACTGGGACCTTCAAGACCTGCCGCTCTTCGCACGTTAGATTCGCTGCAAAAACGCTTCGTTAAGAACCCTGAATATCAACAAGCCTATCAGGGTTTTCTAAAAGAATATGAAGATCTTGGTCACATGGTAGCAGCACGGACTCCCCCAGAGGGTCAACATTTTTACTTACCACATCACGGTGTTTTAAAGTCAACGATTTCCACTACAAAACTGCGAGTAGTTTTCAATGGTTCGATGGCGACTTGCAACGGGAGGTCCCTCAATGACGTGCTTCACACGGGACCCAATCTATTGCCATCCTTAGCCGACTTATTGCTAAAGTGGCGGCGTCATTCCATCGCCGTTGTCGCTGACATCGAAAAGATGTATCGCCAAATTGTGATACATCCTGACGATCGCGATTATCAACGCATACTCTGGCGAAAGGGGAAGGAGTCAAAATTGAAGGAATACCAGTTGTGCACCGTCACTTACGGTCTAGCTTGCGCACCCTACCTGGCCCTTCGATGTTTGCAGCAGTTGGCTAACGATGAGTCCAAATTATTTCCTTTAGCTTCTAGGACGATCTCCTCAGAGGTATACATGGACGACATCCTAACTGGTGCCACTACGAGTGAGGAAGCCCTGACCCTGAAAAAGGAATTGGATCAGCTCGCCTTGGCGGGCGGCTTTCAACTGCACAAGTGGGCGTCGAATTCACCCGAGGTTATGAGTGCGTGCCACAATGACGTCGCTGGCTTGATACGTCACTGGGATACGGACACCCAGCATAGTGTATTGGGAATTCAGTGGTTTCCCGATACTGATACCTTTCAGATACGACTTCTGGATGGTAGCACGTCGCCGGGTACCACCAAACGGAGTGTCCTAAGCCAGGCCGCTCAAATCTTTGACCCCTTAGGTTGGCTCGCTCCTGTAACAGTATGGACCAAAATATTCATTCAGACACTCTGGAAACTCACGACTGATTGGGATGAACCGTTACCAGGGAAGTTGGAAGACGATTGGCGCGAATTTCTGACGGCGCTACCAGCACTTCGTCAAATCCAGGTCCCACGCTGCCTGGGGTTGAAAAACACCAGTCAATTGGTGGAGGTACATGGGTTTTCCGACGCTTCGGAGCGAGCTTACGCTGCGGTAGCTTACTTACGGGTTCAAGACGAATCAGGTGCTGTCCAAATCCAATTAATTTCTGCCAAAACAAAGGTAGCTCCAATTAAACAACAGTCGTTGCCGCGCCTTGAGTTAAGTGGTGCCCACTTACTCACCCATCTGGTGGCTCATCTGCTGTCTACGCTGTCACTTCCAATCGATAGCGTGCATTTGTGGACCGACGCCTTAATAGTCCTGGGTTGGGTCCAGGCTCCATCCAGTCGATGGCAAACTTATGTGGCCAACCGAGTAGCTGACATTCAGCGAACGTTACCTCAGGCTAATTGGCACCACGTTCCAAGCCAGGACAATCCTGCCGACTGTGCTTCCAGAGGGCTGAGACCAGCTGAACTTCCCAAGCATTCTCTGTGGTGGACTGGGCCGCTTTGGTTATCTGCAAACGAAGGACGACCCATCACTATAGAAAAACCAATTGAGATGCCTGACGAAGAAAGCAGGCAAACCCTTCACATCCAGTCTTCCCCGGATGCTGAGGTGAGCCTGCATCTAAACCAATTTTCTAATTTTCGTCGAATGCTTCGAGTTACAGCCTGGTGCTGTCGCTGGCTCCCGTCTGCTGACGGAAAAGGATTACCTTACCTTACCGCCAGCGAGCTAAGAGATGTCAAGACGAGGCTGGTCCGATGTGTGCAAGCAGCAGTATTCACTGCTGAAATTAACGCACTGAAAGACCGCCAACCACTGCCTCGACGAAGTCGTTTACTGCGACTCAATCCCTTTCAAGATAAGGACGGCATTCTACGGGTTGGCGGGCGGTTACACTATGCAAACACCAGCTACAATCATCGTCACCCAATGATACTCCCGGACGAATCACCACTGGCTGTATTGTGGATCGCCGATGCCCATCGACGCTGTCTACATGGAGGGGTCCAACTTACCCTATCGACACTGCGCCAACACTGCTGGATTCTGCGAGGCCGACATCTAGTGAAGTCCTGCATTCATCGGTGCCTCAATTGCGTACGATGGAAGGGCAAGACAGCTGACCAGCTGATGGGGACCTTACCGCTTCCAAGAGTAACCCCATGTCGGCCGTTCCTGCGTGTGGGCGTCGATTATGCAGGGCCCATTTTAATACGATCCAGCCGAGGCCGCGGCCAGCAAGCTCGTAAGGGTTATATAGCTCTGTTTATTTGTTTAGCCACCAAAGCCGTACATCTGGAGGTGGTGTCTGACGGAACCACGGAGGCCTTCTTGGCCGCTCTGAAGCGACTGACCTCTCGCCGTGGCCTCTGCTCCCAGATTTACAGCGACTGCGGTACGGCATTCGTGGGTGCCAACCAGGAACTCCGAGTTCTCCTTCAAGCTGTCAGCGCTGGAAACAGACAACTCTTGGATCGCCTGGCCTCTGAAGGGATCGAATGGAAGTTCAATCCACCATCCGCCCCCCACTTCGGCGGAATCTGGGAGGCCGCAGTGAAGTCAGTGAAGCACCACCTCCGGAGAGTACTCGGCGAACATCGACTAACCTTCGAGGAGCTGGCCACGCTACTCGCTGAGATTGAGGCTTCCTTGAATTCCAGGCCATTAATACCTCTATCTGATGATCCCGACGATCTCGACGCCTTGACTCCAGGCCATTTCTTAGTAGGTGAAGCGATCACCTCGGTTCCCGAGCCGAATCTGGAAGAGCTCCCAGACAACCGTCTCTCACACTGGCAGCTTGTCCAGAAAATGCAGCAGCATTTCTGGCGTTTGTGGTCAAGGGACTACTTGAACACGCTGCAGACTCGAGGGAAGTGGAGTCGCGTTCAGCTTTCAATTCGAGAGGGTGATCTGTGCTTACTTAAAAGTGAAACTCAGCCGCCGTCGCGATGGCCTCTCGCTAGAGTTATCAAAACTCACCCTGGCCCCGATGGCCTCACACGCGTTCTAACGCTTAAGACGGCTACGTCGAAATTCAAACGTCCGTTGAATAAGCTTATTCCCTTACCGTTTACTGCCTCCGCGGAGGCGGATGCTGGGAGCTCTCCAGATAGTCCGTAGGTATGACGCCGATCGCCATAACCTCGGCACGTCAGTTAACCCTTCTTCTCAGGTTGACCTGTTACGTTATTCCTTTATTACTGTGCTTGTTCTTATTTCTTCAAAGTGTTAGCATAAGTTTTACTTACCTCATTAACTGTCTCCGCTGTTAATCACGCGCTCACTGCTTCCGAACGGCGGCGTAACGAGTTATTTCGTCAGACTATGACGAGACGGGCGGGAATGTTCGGGATTGGTCGCAGTGATGCGACCAATTTGCATCAGCGCTCTGTGGCGAGGACACGCGGGAAATTCAAACCTGCGTTGTTGTCACCATGGCAACCGAGTGGTCGCGGAGACGGCCTGAGCGGGCCATCTCTTGATTGACACCTAGACTAATTACTCCCACCTTCATTTGCATAGCAACACGCGATGTTACGTGGTCTTCGCGGATTGGCCAGGTGTCCTCGTTCTCGAACCGGTGGCTTGGCTCGTGCCGTCTCCGCGATCGCTCTCTTCTCTGTGAATCGCGTAACGATACACATCGTGGCTCCTCGCATCGTGAAACACAAAGAGCAATCGGCGCTCCGATAAATCTATCACTTTCACACTAAAAACGTTAATGTTTAGTATAAGTACTTTCGCGCTAGTTAATTAAGTTTTGATAAGTGTGTGACTATATTTTGTAAATTAAGCCCAAGTTTCCGCGACTTTAAGAAACGTGTTCGTTTATTGTGACGCCATTAAATTACATCGTGAAACTTTTACAACGATTATATTGAATACTAAGTCGTGCGCGTTAAGTTACTGTGCGGTAAAGGCAGATCGTAGGTGCTCCTCGATTCTGCTTGAACACTGTGCGTCATAGAATACAGGTGATTACTCCATTATTGGTAAATATTGCCAAATCTTCTTTTCGCAGTTGCAAAGCCAAATATATGTTGATTATAAAACAAAAAAGAAATTCGTTCGGAAGTTCCCGGAGGGTAACTAAAAAGCCGATAATTGCTGATATTTCTTCAATGGGCTTGTTATGGAAAATAACTGTATGTAACTAATTATTTGCTATTGTTTACCAAAAAAGATACTACTCATTTCGGTTCCCAAAATATTTGTGTATCTTTTATATTATCAAAATTCAAAAAACTCAATTCAAAATTTTCCACAAGAAAAATATACAAACTTTGACACGTGTTTACACACAGATCAGAATTAACCGCCACGATATTTTTCCCTTTTTTAGGAACTCATATTATTAGTTTACAAGAAATATATTAAAAAATATAATCCCATAACTTTTGAATTCTGACTTGTTTCCTTATTTTTGGGATTCTGTTCCACTGTGGCGCTGGATCGCCGCAGCGCGGCCGCGGCTACGACTCAGTTTGGAGGAGTCGAGCTAAAATCCGCCGCGACTGGCCGCGCGGCTAGTAGATTCCGCCATCATGGCGGAAAACAGACACTCATCCCATTGTGTTGCGTCTTGAGTAGCCTAGGTTGCTGCTGTAGCAGACGGGCGGCCGCCGCCGCTCGAAAACGCGGCTAGAAAAACGGTTACATACTTCTCCATAAGAGCAGTGCTTAGGATTTGGCCGCCAGCCGCGTCCGCCGGCCGCTGCTAGGAAACTCGACCTTAACTCAACAGGTGGTATAGTCACAGTAACATGGTTTGGGGTAGTATTAATTGCATATAATTTGGCAGACCCGTTTCGTTGAGTGACCAACGCTTCTCCTATATAGACGCCCGGATCAGTGGTCAATCTCCTAACGTAACCCTTTTTTAATTCCAGAATCTTTGACAGGCAGAGCAATAAGGGTTCTAGTACGAGGAGGTAAACTAAAGAAGGAGGACGAAAGAAGGAAGAATTCCCCATCACCGATCCGAAGGCTATTAGGCTCGTCGTTTCCAAACTTCATTATCGCATTTTGATTTTCCAAGAACGGCATTCCTAATATTCCCATCCCAGGAATAGGAAGGTCGTCATCAACGATTTGGAATCTCACGTCGGCGTGATGGACTTTAATAATAACTTCTCCGCGGGTAAGTACATCCCCTGAACCGACACCCGTGATTTTATAAACGATATTGCTATTTATTATCATCTCAGGGATTATAACTTTTTGTTTTATTAAATTAAACTGAGAACCCGTATCGATAAGGAAGCTGGCGGACCCTTCTTGGAAGCAACGATGGGTTAAATTAAACAGAGGCAAAGAACCCGTTTTATTTTGACTTGGAAGCAACCCCGTTGGTGGCGCTGGCAATTAAGGGTTGGAACCCCTTTTGGGTTTAAATTACTCCGACTGGAGGCATCATAACCTGGCCGGACGCCACCCTGGTTTTGTTTGGTGTAACAACGAGCTTCTGAGTGACCCATTTTCCGGCAATACCCACATCTAATCTCCTCGCGGTTGGGAAACTGTGTTCTAATCCCCTCAGGGCAATCACGACGTAAGTGCCCTGTTTGATTACATTGGTAACACGTATAATTTCTTAAATCTGTCTTAAATATTTTTACGTCTGTGACGAAAGGTTCCGAGGATGAGGAGGGCCTCGAGTGATCGGCGGATTCGGACTCTATTTTACTTGCGACGTTAATAGCAGTTTCGAGGTCGAGTAAATTGTTAGTGTCCTTTAATCTATTCAAATAGAATCGCGCGGTTTCGTTCCATAAGCCCTTAATGAAGGAAATTATTGCCGTATTTTTTAATAAATCATTAACACCCACTATTTGTTCAGGGTTATAGGCGTCCCGGGCAGTTTCTAAACCGCCATTTAATATTTCATTTACTCGGGCCCCGAAAACCTCAACCGTTTCGTTTCTGTCTTGACGCAGATTCATTAACTCGGCATTCAAACTATGTACATTAAATGATTGCGCGAAGATCTTTTTTAGAAGACTAATCAATTCCTCTAATGTTTCAGGTTCTCGACGATTTGACAAGAGTAAATGGGCATGACCCTCAATCCTACCCCGAATGAGGAAAAGGAGATTCTCTCGATCCTCAGGTTTTACTTTGGCGTTAATTAAATTACACTGTTTAATAAACCTGACTAACGAGTCGGACTTCCCATTAAATCTCGGAATTGAGTCCTTCACTAATTTCAGAGAGAGAGATAAGACTTAGGTGGGTCTGTGGACTTTACTAAATTCGGTTGAGAGATTACGCTTGAACAAAGCAATTGGCTACTTGGTTCAGATAAGTTAACAACAGGTGGGTCCAGTCGCGTCGGCACAAAGTTTAATTCGCGCGACTGTGATTCACCACCAGAAACCTCTGGTCCAACAGCAATAACCGCGGTTGGGCAGGGCAAAGAATCCTCTGACCTAGCCGAATCAACGATAGGATCATTGGTTTGTGTCGTTTGAGATCGTGAAGTAGCCATAGGACGTTCTATTTGCATAGATTCAACACTTACACCCTCTATTTCGGGTACCTGTACGCTACCCGAACGTAGTTGTCGTCCCTTTCGTTTAGGCAATTCCTTACGTCTACGCGGCATTTTCGTAATGCAAATACTAAACTCTAATCTTATCAACTAATAACTAACACAACGCGATAATAATTACAGCACGCAAATTTAACAATAGAACCATAAATTGTATATTATAATTGACCTTCGATCTCTCACGCAATTGCAGACTTCGACGTCAACGCAGAAGATCCCCTGGCCGAAGGCGTGCGGCTGCAGGAAAGACTGATTCGATCGCCTGCAGTCGCTCTCCTCCGAAGTCCCAATGCACCAGAAGGAGGGCCTATATGAATTGGCCGACGGCTGCTCTACGATTCCTGCGTCCACGAGCCGGCGAATTTGCAGATTCCCACCGCTGTCACCAAATTGTTGCGTGGCCGTCTGGGAAAATGCTGTTTCTCTTGGGGAATTCAGCGAGGGTCGACGCCCGTGGAACGCTAAGGCGTTCTGCTCCTTGGACGCGGATTATTCAAGAAATAAATGTAATGAAAACGAATAATAAATAAAAGGATAACGCAATAAAAGAACAATTAGAACTCAAAACTAGAAACTTTAATTAACAAAATAGCTATAGCTATCTCAATTTCCGGAGGTTTTCTACAACACGACTGCTCGCTACTGCTTTAGAGGCTCGAGTGACGCTTTCCAAGCGAACGCTCTTACAACCGTTTTTCATTGTTACAAAATGTCCTTAACAACTAAGCCAACAAACTAAATTCCTCTTGGTCGATTTTGAGAATCAAGCGTTTACCAACATAGCTCTGAAATTTCACCTAAAAGAAAGGATCAAAGTGCGGTTCATTTATTCAAACACCCGTTTCCAAGGGGGTATCGATTAATTTATAATCTTGAAGTCCTCTCATTAAAGGATCTCTAACTATTTTCAAACACTTAACTTTACTACGTCATGTATTTTATGTATAAAATCACATTGTTTGAAAAATTGTTGCAGACTTTGGAACGCCATAACCCGCATCGACATATCGTATTCATTAAATTCAGAATTGCAACAACATACTTATTGTTAGATGATGAATTTTTTCAACCATCTAAAAGTAGAACTGCATTTTTGGATTTAATCGAAATTGGTTGTATCTTGAAGTTTTACGTTATGTAAATTATTCGACAATGTCGTTCGAGTTGGAAGTTTATAAGCTGGATGCAATTTATGAATACAGTTCCTAAAGTGGTCAGATTCAATAATACTAAATGGAATGGTACATCGATAGAAATAATCTGCTAAAGCTTTATCAATTTCTTAAGAATCCATGTTGATATACGTAAAAATTCGAGTATCTTTTACACACCAAAGATATGACTAAAAAATTTCATATTATTTATAATTTTGTTATAATTATATTCCAATCTTTCTTTTTAAAGTAATTTAAAATATTGCGCAGTAAAATTCAATACAATAGGTAGAGGTTAAGTGTTTGTATTTGAATTTTTGACATTTTTTACATTTTTTACATTTTATACAATTACTTACATTTTTTACGCTTGTCACGTAGTAAATTCGATGTAACGTAGTAAACCCACCACTGATCTTTACTCGACGCACAGCTATTCCAACCTAACCTGAAACTTATTTCATTAATATCTCATCACGCTTGCAATATTTTCTAAATTTAAAGGCATTTTTCTTATGTAAACCGCATATAAGCTTTCGAATAAGACCAATTTCAATAAAATCGGTCCACGCATGACAGAGATATCGTAATATCGTCTCATGGATCAGTCGAAAACGGTAGATTTTTCTTCTGATTCTCCTTGAAATTTTTCGTCAAACATAATACGTATACGCGTTTTACCACACACACCTTCAGCCAACACATGTTTCGTTCTTCGTTCGTCGACTCTGGGGATTATTCGGCGGGGATCGTCGTCCGTCATTGTACATACATACTTATATATACTATTTTGAATTTTATAACCTACCAAGTGCTAAGTGTCAAATAAAGTAAGTTGTCCGAATTTGGAATGTCACGAGTTTTTACACTACATAGGAGACTGAATTATTGTCTCAATTAATAAGGTAAGTCGCCAAAATTTTTTTAATAGATTTCTTATGTAGAGTCGCAGACTTGGAAGTTGTCCGGAGATGGTTCGACTGAGAAGCATCTCCTTTCACACAAGTTTCTGGAAATTTGTACCATGCATGTACAAAAAATAATATATATATTGTAGTAAAAAATTGCCCTGCATTTAAATTGCCAGATATTTGTATTTGTATACCAGCAATTTAGAGTTTTTATGTAAAGCTTATTATATTATAGAAATGAAGGGGACGCACAGGACTCCGATAAAAATGAAGAGGACGCACAGGCTTGGATGGATAGAAATGAAGAGAATGCATAGGCTTGGAGGTTGTCCGGAGAAGATTAAATAGATAAACAAAGCATCTTGTGTCGCACAAGTTTCTGGAAATTTGTCAAATAAGGTAAATCGACAAAATTTGTCTAAAGACATAGTATTAAGAATTATTAAGAAAGTAGATTAAGGTGGACTGCTTGCAATGTAAAGCAAGTCACATTAGTGAAGAAAGTACGCTGAAAACACATCTCCCTTGATGCTTTTCAATCTTTTGTGAAAGACATTCGTAATACTTTAATTAATAAAATCCACAGTAGTTGCCACGCTATTCATTAATTCATTAATTTTTTAGATTCCCATTAACAATATTTCAATTCACCAATAAATATACTAAACTAATTTTATTCCAAAACCAATCAATTGTGTGTTGAAAATATTGGATCTCTTCGTTCATGTTCGCTGAATTATTACCATTAGCATTAAAATTTCCGGTCTACACTTACTATAGCAAAATGCCACTCTATTTCTATATAAGTTCTATGTTAAGTTATATATAACTAATATGTGGCATTATATATTTACAGATAATCAAAGCAGAAGATGATGCAGTGTGATCTACGTCAGACTATGTACGCACAAATTTTTAGGTAGGGTTTTGCATACGCAATTATTCATTCAATGATCTTGACATATGAGCACGTGTGATAATTTATAAATAATTAGTAAATGTGTTCTATTTGTCAGTTAACGATGCAGACGAAGAGAATTATTTCAACAGCTGAAAGAGAATAGTATGCCTGCTGCAGGAGCAAATGAAATAACCACATTTTAATGTTTGAAATAAAATAAAAAATATTTATTTTTGATTAAAAATTATAATTAAATAAAATTTTGGTACTGGCCGCCGCCACGGCCCCGGCTCCACTCCAAACCACGGCCCCGCTCCCCGCCATGGCCGTGGCCACGGCGGCGATATTGTTGTCTTATCATATAAAAAAAATTACGCCAAGTACATGAATTAGCTTTGTAAAAAGAAGTGAGATCCCCCAAAAAAACTTTAAAAAAGTAAAAAACACGCCAAGTACATGAAAATGTCGAGGACAAGAAAGAGTATTATCAAAAATCACAAAAAAAGCAGGGAGTCGAGACCGAAGCAGCAACCGAATTTCTGACCGGTCGCGACCGGTCTAGCGACCAGTAACCGAAGCGAAAAGGGACCGCTGTTGTGACCGTAACAATGAGAGGTTGTGGAGGGAAACCAAACTCCAGACCGCTTGCCTCTCGACCGGGAATCTCAGACCGTACTTTTAACGAGACCAATCGAAACCAAACCGAAGGCATGACCAGTCGGCCGACTGTTCGGTTGACCGGTCGCAAACGGTCGCGTTAATTTATGGAGAGATTTCTGTTCCTCTCCATAAATTACGAGTCGGAACGGTTCGAAGCGGCTCGGTTCTGTTCGGATCGGTTCAACCTAGCTGAATAAGCCGGGAAGGTATGGATGCTATTCCTGCCGCTCACACTGTTTGTCACTCTCGTGACGGGTTTTTTGATAACAGACTTTTGCAGTTATTTGTTATTGTGTAACGAGTTAATTACGGTGGGACGCGAATCTTCCCCCACCACGCGCGCCTGGCGCGGCCCGCCGCTGCCGAGCCCAGCCGCTAGATGGCCGCGCGCCCAGCGACGTTCTCGCTAGAGAAGATACCACGGCGCTCCATATAGGCCGGCACGACGGGCCCGTCAGGCAGAGTCTACCACGAGCGATACAAGCAAACGGAATAGCACTCTCCCAACGATCTCTTGTATACCAAGCTGTATCGTTGCGACTTTTTGGTTTCCCCCACCTCCACGGCTCCTAGAGAAACGCGAGTTCGCCGATCTCTAGACGCAGGTCGATATCCACGGTCAATCTTAGGGTCAGACCTAGTCTGTCCCGGAGGACATCCTATAGTCTCCGTCTCTCCCGCGGGTTGTACCCACTGGGCGAACGGACGCAAGACTTCCTGGTCAGGGCCATTGGTGGAGTCAACAGCCAAGGCACCAGAGCGACCACCCTCCGTTCCCACTACTACCGCCGAAACGAAGCGAGCCCGCGAACGCGACCGCGACGCGGCCTCCGTACTCCGCCGTGATTCCTCCGCGAACCGCCGCGACCTCTCCGCGACCCGCCGCGCTAGGATAAGCCGTAGATTAAGCCGTACATACTCTGTTAGCCAGCACAGACCTGGCCGGGCGACATTGTATAATATCATTACGAATAAACAGACGCTACACAGTTCACCCTGCCTCGTTCTCTACGTAACCCTTCCGGTAATTAACCTCGAAGCGAGGTTACATTTGGCGCCCAAACAGGGACGTAGAGTCTTGAGCGGAGCGAATGACCAGGGTGGGCTGGGTATACGGGCTACCGAAGGCCAAGCTCGTGGCGTGGGCCATAAAGCACGGGATAGACCACACGACAGACCTCGACACCCTACGAGCTCGGGTAGCGGCCCACGTAAGGGCGACCGCCATGGACCAAGACAACCTCGATCTCCCCGAGGTCGCAATTAACATCGACCCGCAGAGTGACGAAGAGGCTACATCGGCACAGAAGGAGGCGCCCCTGATGAGTTTTTCCCCAGCGCCCAGACAAGAATCTCCCACGGGGAGAACCACCGCCTCCACCGACACCTACAATGTAATGGAACGGGTACGGCGGTGGGGCGGCCATTACGACGGCGGTAAAGGGGCGGAGGATTTCCTGGACCAACTAGAAGACCTCCAGAATAGCTACGAGGTCACTCCGGACCAGATGCTATGCTGTCTCCCCGGGATATTAAAAGGCTCCGCACTGCAGTGGTTTCGGAACGAGAAAGCCGACCTCCCCACATGGGATGCATTTTTAGAGGCATTCCGGCACACCTACCTGCCGAGGCGGAGACACCACGAACTAGAGATGGCCATACATCAGCGACGCCAACGCCCGGGCGAAAACGCCCGAGACTACGCCACCGCCCTCCGGGCGCTGATGCGGCGCCACGGCCAAATGTCCGCCGCCACCCAGCTGGATTGGTTATATTTTAACCTGCGAACGGAGTACCGCCACTACATCAAGCGGGCGGACTTCAGCTCGCTCTCTGGCCTCATTGACTTAGCCGCCGATTATGAGGCGCTGCGCGAAGAGGAACCTAGCAGCGCCCCAGTCCAGCCGACCACTCCGAAACCTAGCCTCGCCGAGGTAGGTAGCCGGTATAACCGGGACCAGTGCTGCTGGAACTGCGGCCAGCGAGGTCACTTTCGCCGGGACTGCCGCCGGCCGGGGCGGCTATTCTGCAGCCGCTGCGGCACCGAAGGCCGGCTCAGCCGAGAATGCGACTGCACTCCAGTGACGGGAAACGCCAGCAGGTCCGGCGGACAAGGCCCCGACCGGACCACGCAACCCCAAACGGCCCCAACAACCCCAGCAACCGATAACCGCCCATATCTACCCGTAAATTTTTACGGCAGGGAGTTCCAGGCCCTACTAGACACAGGAGCCTCCCTCTCGTATATCAACCAAGAGGTAGCGGAATGGTTCCGACGAAACGGGGACCAAACCACCCCCACCGATCGATGGGTCCAAGTCGCCAACGGCGCCACCGCAGCATTAGAAGGAGAAATGGCGGTACGAATGATCGTCGGAGATTGTGTCATGGCCATCACTTGCGGGGTCATCCCCAGCCTCACCCAGGACGTAATCCTGGGAATTGACGCCCTCCACGCTCTCGAACAAAAAGTACAGGTCCGGGGCATGCTATGGAGCCCAACGGATGAGTCCGCCACCATCGAATCCACCTCCGGCCTGCAGGGGTGCACCCCGGAGCAAACGCAGCGCCTCGAGGCGTTCCTCGCCAGCGAGCTGCAGCTCTTCGACCAACTACCAGGGCTGACACACATGGCGAAGCATCGCCTCCGGTTGAAAGCCGGGACCGAGCCAGTAAAGCACCGATACACGCCACGTAACCCCGCCATGCAGGCAATTATAGACGAGGAGGTGACCCGAATGCTCGCGGAAGGAATAATTGAGCCGTCGTCCAGTCCGTGGAGCTCTCCAGTTGTCATCGTCACAAAGAAAAATGGAAAAAAAAGATTCTGCATCGACTTCCGCCGAGTAAATGAAGTCACTGAAAAGGACGCGTACCCCCTACCCCAGATTCAGGCCACGCTGGAAAAATTGCGAGGCGCCCGGTATATCTCCACTTTGGACCTGGCCAACGGATATTGGCAAGTGCCCCTGGAGTTAGACAGCCGTCCAATCACCGCTTTCACGGTACCGGGAAGGGGCCTGTTCCAATTCAAAGTAATGGCCTTCGGACTGCACTCTGCCCCGACCACCTTCCAACGCTTGTTGGACAGGGTCATCGGACCCCGACTCGAGCCCCGAGCGTTCGCGTATTTGGACGATATCATCGTACTCGGAGCCACCTTCGAGGAACATCTTGAAAACTTGCGGGAGGTCCTCCAACGGCTACGAACAGCAGGGCTCAAGCTCAACAAGGACAAGTGCCAGTTCTGCCGCACCAAGCTGCAATACCTCGGGCATACAATAACGAGCGAAGGTGTGGCCACCGACCCCGATAAAGTAAGAGCCATTGCCCAGATACCCCCACCGACCACGATAAAGGAGCTTCAACGGTTCCTAGGGATGGTATCTTGGTACCGGCGATACATCCCCAGGTTCGCCGACCTAGCCGCACCGCTAACACGATTACTGCAAAAGAAGCAGAAGTGGAACTGGGGCCCGGAAGAAGCAGCGGCGTTCGACGCTCTCCGTCAGCAATTGGCCGCCGCCCCCATCCTGACTTGCCCAGACTTTAGCCAGCCCCTCACCCTCCAGACGGACGCCAGTAACGAGGGGCTCGGGGCCGTACTCACGCAGGAGGTGGATGGAGAAGAAAGGGTTATAGCGTACGCCAGCCGTACGCTCAACTCCGCGGAGCGAAATTACTCCGTAACAGAAAAGGAATGCCTCGCGGTAGTATGGGGCATCCGGAAAATGCGGCCATATTTAGAGGGATACCGATTCACCGTCCTCACCGACCATCAGTCCCTCAAATGGTTACAATCGATGGACAACAGTAGTATGGTAAAGCGGTTTCCAACGCAGGTCCTCTGAGGGGAGCGCGGGGGCGGGGGGAAGTGAAGGCGCGCGGGGGAGCGCGGCGGAGGGAAACATGGGCGCGGGGCCTGCGGGGAGAGGAAAACCGATTGCGCGCGCACGAGCCGCGGAGTGGTGGAAGCCGCGATGATGGACGGGATCACTCCAGGCCGAGCCGCCGCGTAGACCGGACCCACCGCCGAAAACTTTTTAGAGGGAGGGAATGACCCCCGAGAACTTTTTCAGACCTAACCGGAGGGAGTGAATGACCCACCCCCAAATATTTTTCCAAACCATTATGTGACATGCGGCGCGAAGAACGAAATAGATTTATGCAGTGTCTACAAATCTTAGAATTAGGAGGCGAGGAGGAAGACGAGTAAATAAAATGGAGACAGAATATGTGTTTAAGATATATATTGTTACAAAAAAAATAAAGAAGAATATATAATATAAATAGAAAATATAAAAAGAAAAAAATATAAAAAGAAAAAACTAACCAAAAACAAAATAAAAGAAAGTAAATAAAAAAATAGAATATAATAAAATATGAAAGAAAAAACTAATATAAAACAAAAGAAAAAACTAATCAAATATGGAAATAGAAAAATAGAAAAATAGAATATAATAAAATATGAAAGAAAAAACTAATATGAAAGAAAAGAAAAAACTATTCAAATATGAAAATAGAAAAATAGAAAAAATAAAAGAAATTAAAATTAAGAGGTCGATGAGGGGGGTGAGGGGGGTGATGGTGGTGATGGCGATGCTGCAGGTGATGGTGGTGATAGGGGTGATGGTGGTGACGGCGGTGACGGCGACCGCGGAATTTGATATGGGGTCCACCTCGACCCAACATGCGGCTCCTGTCGTAGTCGATCCGCCACCACGTTGGTCGCCGGCCCCGATCGCCGCATCTGCACTCCTCGGGGTGCAACCTGGTGTGCACGGGCCTCCAGATCCGCCAGCCAGGCCCGCACAACATGTAGTGGCATTTCCTAGATCACAAACACAAACATCGATATAATATTAGTACATCAAACGTATTAAACATGAAGCATACAAAACAATGCAAAGTATTACATACTTGCGGAGGCGACGACGGTGGAGACTGCGGCAGCGGCGATGGCGGCGGCGACCAACGTGGTGGTGAGGGGGGTGACGGTGGTGGCGAGCCCCAATCACTCGACCATATGGGTGACGGTGGTGGCGAGCCCTAAAAGATAGAAACCCGCAATATAATATTTACACGAACGCCTGATTAAATCTCACTCGATTTCAACGGTTAAACGCGATAAATGTCAAAATGTAGTTATGTACATACCTCTGGGTCACACTCTGGTGCTATCCGTTGCACTCCCATTGTTGCACAAAAAGATATTTCTGAACTGTCAAAATTAGACTGTTGCCTTCGACAATTTGAAGACAACTGATCTCGCTGCATCTCCTGGCTCTCGCATCTAAAATCTTATCATGAAACCGAGAAGTGCGTAGCTTTGCAAAGTAGGATGCCTTTGTTCTTCACCATCTCCATCACAAGCCACCTGCATTTTCGCTGACCATCCTCCTCCATGTACTTATCTTCTTCTTCGCTGACCGTCCTCTCCTTATTCACACGCATCTTCTTTCCCTTCTTCTCTGACACATCATTCGACTAGACCATATCACTTGAATGTATCCAACGTCTATCATACCACCTTGATCGGGTATTGAAGGGATATTGAACGGATATTGAACGGCTTTGATCATGCATCGAACGGGTATTGAACGGCTTTGATCGGGTATTGAACGTCTATCATACCATTTTGATCGTGCATCGAACGGCTTTGATCGGGTATTGAACGGCTCTGATCGGGTATCGAACGTCTAACGTACCCCTCTGAACGCGAATCGAACGTGAATCGTACCACTCTGAACGTGAATCGAACGTGAATTGAACGGGTAATGACCGGCTTTGAATGGGTATTGAACGGGTATTGAACCACTTCGAACATGTAATGAACGCCAATCGTACCTCTTCGAACGTGAATGGTACCACTTCGAACGTGAATCGAACGTGAATCGAACATGTATTGAACGACTTTGATCGAGTATTGAACGGTTTTGAACGTATATCGAACGGCTTTAAACGGCTTTGATCAAGTTTTGAACGTGAATCGAACGTGTATCGAACGACTTCTGCATAACTATCGTCTTAATCTAGCGTACATCACATGTAGGAGGTTGGGGAGGGTGAAGAAAAAACATTTTCATATACATTAAAAATTGATTATATTTTATTTATGCATTTCTCTGGTGTTTGGACCACCAGTTGAATAGTTTAAATACATTTTGCATGGCACAATGTTTCGCGTGTCGAGGAAATCCGCAAGCCAGTCGCGTTTCTGCAGCCCTTTAACATATACGACATGGCACGTGTCATCCTCTTCTTCATCGATCGCATCAGCTACAGCTTTCGAAATTAGCCGTTTAGCCATACTGTATGGAACTTCTCCATCGTCCCAGCGTAACCTATGATGTTTCGCCGTTAACCAGCGGATGCTTGATTTGTCAGATTTCGAAAGAAGATAATGCGGCATCGAACTCCCAAAAATATAGTGCGAGAGAATTGTTCCCATTCGTAGGACAGCCACTTCCTTGACGATAAATCTTCCATCAACGATGAAACCTTGCATGTCAACGAACGTTGGTACAACCATTATCGATACAATTTCGAGGTCCACTCGCTTCCAAGACAGACGAGAGAATGCAGTCTTTCTCGTAAAACATCTCGATTTTCACGATGAAATTTTTTTGCGAATTTCATACAGGAGAGGGCGGGCAAGTAGCGTGGTAATTTAATTTATTTTGCGCCCCATGTTTGTCAATGGATTGTATTCAACCACTTGATCGTGCAGAATCAGACAGTAGGCTGTAGTATTTGCAGGCACATTCTCTTTACACTCGAATTCTATGCGCACGTCCACGGTGCCATTCTTGATCGACTCATTTTGTCGCGAGCAATCAATTACCACGAGGGGGGCAAATTGTAAAAATTCAGCCACGGTGAATAATGCCTCGTTGCAACTATACCCATAATATGATTTACGGAATTGTGTATACATGTGATACAAGATGGCGTGCTTATTCTTGTCAAAGTCCAAGTTCAGGTCATCATATGGGTAAAATTCCGAGTTGAGAAAAAGTTTTACATTGGCCAATTTGCAGTTGTTGAACATAGTAACGTCTTCACTCATCACATTTCTTCGACCAGTCTGTAGAGCAAGGATCACGCATCGCGGCTTTTCCAGCTGTGCAGATGCCTTCACGGCCCACGAATGCTTGGTCGTGCTCTGTGAGAGAGGATACTCGTACAGATCCCACGATTGAAAACAAATGCTCAGGTTTTGTCCACGTTCCAAAGTATGTAGCAACGATAGCTTATTAACGTCATTTAACGTCACATGGGGCATCCGCCATTGTAGTTTAACCAATTCAATTTCTGGTTCCAACATCGGCGATCCTATCAGAGCATTGTTGTCGTTGCGCGATCGTATTAAAATCAATTCGTGACGCGCATTAATAATCATGCGTTTGTAGTCCTCACAAAATCCCAGCAAATATTTGAGTGGGATGCAAAAATTGAAATGACTTTTCACTATTGGCCCATCGCGCCGTTTCAAGCCCCATCCGACATTCTCCATATTTTTGTCTTCGCCAGATGTCAGCGATACATAGTTTTTAAGCGTGCTAGTTATTCCAACGTTTCTGCTGCGATCAATCTCCACGCCATTCAGCTCGTATCGAATCTCATCGAATAAGAACGCCATGCAATTATTTCCCAACGTCACCGTTAATGCATCTTTTGGCTTATTTATCTTCAATTTCCCCTCCACATAGAGAAAACTTTCACACGGCAATGTGTATAAATCCTGCTGTTGTATCGGTATTCTTATCTCATCGCTGTATCCAAACGTCGTGTTGACGTATGGGTTGTATGTGTGAGTCTGAAGCTTGACGATGCGGTCATCAAACGTCGGCTTCCCTCCAATACTTAGAATGTCAACCATTTTTCAACCTAAATGCGCACAATGAATCCCAATGATTTCAAAAATGCAATGTTCGCAGCACTGAGCCTCTTCTTTTTAGCGTGATCGGAGCTGTTACAGTTGTTGTTGCAGTTGTTGTAAACAATTTCACTTGGAAGAAACGGGTTTCTAGAGTCGTTCAATACAAGCATCTCTTTCGTTCGCACCACATGTATTATCGTCGTCGCCGTCGTACGTGCAATCTGATGGTAATCTCTTCAACTCGAAAATCGAGCAACCGTCCGTTTTGATCCACAACGCGTATCGTTAGATCCGTAATGATCCGTGCGGTGATTGGAAGGTAAATGATCTGCGCGGGCGTTTCCGATATCTTATATCCTGGTGGAACTCTCGGAGAAAATTCATGTATCGTATGTACACGCCTCCCACTGTTGTACGCGCCAGCGGTCACGCTACATTCTATACGAACAATGTTCACGTTCATGATATTAATTGGATCGTCCGATTCGTGCCACTGTCCTGGTTCTAATACCCGATTCGTCGAGAATCCCAATAGCGATCCAATGTTATTAGGCTTTGTAAAATCTACGGTGAACCGACAGTACAGTTCGCTTTTCATGGTGTTGTTGTTGGGACGCAACACTATTGGATACGCATCGTTGTCACTGTCATCGGTACCGTCGAGATTTTGAGGATACCGCTCGAGTAATCGCTGCTTCAAATACTTGGCAATGGCGTCTAGTTCGTAGGAGCCATGGGGAATCGTAATGTATTTAGGAGTGGTGTCGACGCTGTTGCTGATGTCATAGTTTACGGTGAAGTAGAATTTATCATTGCTCGAGTCGATGTTTGATATGGTGTGATAAGTTTCAAAGGTTTGTTAGACCAAGCTCGTAATCATCGTCGCTCAAATCTATGGGTGGAAAGTAGCTCACCGCGAGGGTGCTACTCTTGCCGGTTAGAGTGAATGTTAACGACATATTCCGAACTGTACGGCTCGATTAGTACTGAATCAGAGTAGCGGGAAGTCAATCCTTAAATTTGGTACCGATCGTTTGTAGAAAGCATAGACATAGTTGTCCACAATTGCTCTGATTGTACTTCTGATAAGACGTTCGATTGTATTCAATTTTCACAGCATCCTTATCCAGATATTTTACCAATTCCTTGGGCGGTCGAAGATTTCCAAAGCTGTCGAAATATATAGCTCGACACCCTCTCTTCGCATATGCCACCCAATGAGTCCCCGACCCCTCGACATTGTCCAAATTTACAATACCGCTCTCGTTTCGACGTACTCCTCCGACTGGTAGCGCGTTTCGCATAAAAACACCTTTAAAGAATGGAATACGCATACGTTTTGCCAACTCCTCCAATTGTGCATCGGTAGTTACACCCGCGGGCATTTTTATTTTCTTTTCGACGTTTTTTTTTTCGTTTCGATATTCCCTGTCCATGCTTGTATGGCGCGAGATAAAGTCCGTGACCTTCCATGGAGCGATTATGACGTTGCATTTCCTGCAGCTGATGTTGCGCCGCCTTATTATCGTTTACCGCCTTGGCGATCCCCGCCGCTCCACCAGCTAATGATCCGAGAACACCTAGCAGCGGGAGAAGTGGTAATATACCACCCCGTTTTGCCATCGGAAGAATCCGCTTTTTCGGCGCTCTCTTTGGAGTACTTTTGCGGGGTTTTGTTTTCATCCCCATTCCGATTTTCGTCTTGGCTTTCATAGCTGCCCAAACAGCTGTAGCAGCACCTCTTTCACCCAGAGTCGAGTCTCGCGCAACGATGCGTTTTCGCGCTTTGTCAGCGAGAACTTTATCTGCCGCGTGCCTTTCGCCGAGGTCGTTGCTGCGCGAATACGCAATATCGTGTTCGCGACACGCCGCGTCCAACGGATTGATGCCTTGATCCCTTCTAGCCAATCGTTTTGCCAGATGTGTTCCTGGACCGCAAAACTGGTATCCCGGAATATGTAATTCGATAGGTAGCGCGTTTATCGCTCGATTTAACAAACCACAGCCTTTCTTTACTCTCGTCGGCGACATTCGCTACAGTTTTTAATCAATGGTGTTGGACCGTCGATATGCGTTCGCTGCCAAGGACGATTATAGTGCTCCAGACACCGACGATACTGCCGAACCTCAGAATCGGCTTTTATGTGCTCGGGGAGTCTGTCCCACAACTGATCAATGTGTCTCCCAAACTCTCGGAGTAGAATAATCTTTGGTATATATTTCAACTGCTCAGAGGTTAGGTCTCGAATATCGCAATTATCCGACAGGATCAGAAGCATTGTAAATACTGAGCTGTTTTGAGTCGATGCGGACCTATAAATAGGGCGCTTCGACGTATCAAAATTATTTTTCACAGTTCGCGGAGAGGATGCGATTCGTGCGACAACCTGTGACGATACGCGTGACAAATTTTGACGATAAATCACGAGTGATGTCTTCGAAAACAAGACGCAGACATGGTAGCATGCTACACAACACTATACGCTGCGTCATTTATGGCCCATCAAATTGCGGAAAGACCAACGTGCTGGTGAGCTTGTTGGAAAGTCCTCACGGCGTCCGCTTCGAGAACGTGCACGTGTACTCCAAGTCGTTGCAACAGCCGAAATATCAGTATTTGGAGAATTTATTGACTCCGATAGATGAAATTGGCTACTTTACGTTTTCGAATAACAGTGACGTCATCCCACCGTGCGAATTGCTTCCGAATTCTATTTTCATCTTTGATGACGTGGCATGCGACAAGCAAGATACGATAAGGGAATACTTTGCAATGGGGCGCCACTCGAACGTTGACTGCTTCTATCTCTGTCAGACGTATGCAAAGATACCCAAACATCTTATCCGCGACAATGCCAATCTGCTGATTCTGTTTAAGCAGGGTGGTACCAACTTGAAACATGTGTACAACGATCACGTAAACACTGACATGTCTTATGAGGATTTCTGCGCTTTGTGTCGTAATTGTTGGCAACGGGAGTATGGTTTCGTGGTAATAGACAAGGATAGCGCGATGTCCAATGGACGTTACAGAAAGGGATTTAATGAGTTTGCCATACCGTGAGACAATCAATTGTCATCAACATGTCGGTGGGAAAGCAACGTCAGCGGTACAACGATGATTGATATCGATACTCTGGAGATTAAGGATCGCGAGAGAATAGCGAAGGAAATTGCAAAAACTAGCGAATCCATTCGCAAGAAACATCAGGCTTTGAAGACAGGCAAGATGGAGGAAGATGTCGCGTTGGAGAGATACTTCAAAGCTATCGTCGAACCCTTAAAACATATTGTTGAAAATACCTCAGCGGCAGAAGCTAGCACATGACCACCGATGAGCATAGACGTTGAAGGGAATGAAACATTAACGCCTAAAAAAATCCATCCGAAAGGGAACACATCGCGCAAGACAAAGAGGAAACGGCACATGTCGTCTGAATATTCACCCATAACCTCAACACCAGTTCAATCGAAGCATAAACGACGGAATGCTACATCAAACGAGTGTCCCGTTCCTCACACACCAATAAGTACATTTCCCAGTGTACAATCGCTCGCAACTATTGATGACGACGTTTTCGAAACTAGTCCCAATGAGTCGTTTGTAACATCTATCAGACAGCAACTTCAAACATCCGAGGGACAAGAAACGTTTCGCAGTCATTTCGGTCCGCTGGGGCAAAAATACATGAGCGCGATCCTAAGTGGTGATAAGGATACAACAATGGACTATGTGTACGGTGTATACTTTGGCAATAGTGGAACGATGCTTGGGGATAAGGCTTTCGATATAGACAAGGATGATAATATAATCATAGATGGTGTAAGATACGGACGAACATCCGGTCTTTACGAACTGATTTTCAAGAGAATTCCAAATGATGCTATATACACCGATGCTGATAAACAAAAATACAAAAGTATACTGCTGGCGACGAATACCCACAGACGCGGTCATGGTGCTAAAAATCCCATATTGAGCAACAAGGGATACAAGTACAGACATGTAATTGCACCGCTAATCCCACGCGCATCAGTCAATAAAGCAGGGAAAGGTCTTAGGACACCACGAGCCATGGTGGTAAACGATAACAAGATCGATTACGTACACTGGGACGATCCCAACGAGCTGGTGGATCGATTGCGTTTGCTGGAAGCGTCACGTCAGGCGGGTAACAACTCTCATGATCCCGAAATTCTATCGATTGTCGAGGAACTACGCGAGGTAGGCCTCATTATATAAATTAAGCCGCACGCCAATGATGTGCACTGTATGCATCGAGATGCCGATCAACAAATTTGGGGTATCGCTCGAGAAGAGTGGAGCAGCTAGAATGGACTATTACAAATGGAGTGGTTTGCTTCGAAATTACATGCGAGATAACGCTCTTTGCGTGGTTGGTGCCGACTTTGATGCAAAATCATGCAAGATACGACGCGTAGCTCAACCGGTGGCCGACACCGATGCCGTCAATAAACTATACATGGAAAAGAACATTAAACTTTTGAGAGAGCGGCAGGAAGAATTAGAGAGGAAACTGATCGCGTTTCAAAGAGATATGCTGACGCTGCAAAACAGCGTTCAAAAGATATCGCAGGCGTCGAATTCTATCCCGCAGCAGCGCTGCGAAGGAGAATCATGCGAGGCGGATGAACTTGCCCCTGGGCCGATTGGGAGCACTTAATAATAATAATAATAATAGTTTATTTGACGGACATAAAATCCACTTATACAAAGAAAAAGGCAATAAAGCGATAAGCAATAAAGCCAAAAATACAAATAGTAGTCATCGAGGCAGTTTCACCACGTAACGCAAACAATGTATCTCCGAGACTAGTCTAAGTAGACTCTCTTAACTCGGACAAAATCCGAACTTTGAAAATGTGAAGAGAGTCGGCAAAAATATCAGCATTACCCGATAGCTGGTTAGCAGTATTACAGGCTCTATTTAACGGGTCAGTTTCCCTTAAGTTCGACCTAAAGAAACCTGTATGGAAAAGCCGATTGAAACGAAGTGGCCTAGCCAAAGCGTTAAACCCCACCAGGCCTAAAATATCAGGGCAATCAATCTCCCCAAGCAACAAATTCCTCAAGAAGGTAAGGTCAGAAACGGACCTACGCACTTCCAACGTATCCATTTTTAAGCAGGATAACATTGGACCGTAATCATGATCCGTGAAGGACATAACTCTACCCAGCACGAAACTGGCGTGTCTTAAAAATTTATGCTGAACCCTCTCCAACAATATCCTGTATTTAGCCTGATGGGGTGACCAAACTACGCTGGCATACTCGAGCTGAGGCCTGACCAATGCACAATACAGTAGACGAAACGAGGATACTCCCATAAAATCGGCCGAACATCTTTTGATTAGGCCGAGCGACCTAATGGCTGAACCAGATATGTTTCGCGCATGCTGGGCAAAGGACATTCTCGAATTGTAGGTTACACCTAGATCACGTATGCACTCAATCCTGCCCAGCAAGGTTCCGCACACATTGTAATCGTATTTCAGGACACTCTTCCTGCGGGTGAGGGACATGACATGACATTTCGAAATGTTTAACCTGAGGCCATTTGCATTACACCACGAAGATAAACTGTTCAAATCAGATTGTATACGCTGCGCGTCCTCGTAAGTCTTTACTATCGAAAAAATCTTCAAATCATCCGCATACAAAAGAGGTTTAACGAAGGAAAATTGCCTAACTAAAACATTAATAAAAATAATGAATAACAAAGGACCGATGTGAGACCCTTGTGGTACC
The DNA here is from genome assembly GCA_963855975.1 of Andrena chrysosceles. Taxonomy (NCBI): domain Eukaryota; kingdom Metazoa; phylum Arthropoda; class Insecta; order Hymenoptera; family Andrenidae; genus Andrena; species Andrena chrysosceles. The sequence goes on along the minus strand of OY979766.1, from coordinate 40,332,986 downwards.
CCAGAGTTAATTACAAAACTTTCCGAGAGAGTGCCCTGAACCTTAAACGCAAAAGACCTACCGCTCAGGTAGCTCCGGACCCACTCCACCATGCTATCCGTGAAACCAAGAAGAGATAGCTTCTGTACGAGCAAATCATGATCCACACAATCGAACGCCTTGGAAAAATCAGTATACACAACATCGATTTGTTCTAGCCTATCCAAGGCTGTGGTAACATAGTTGCCGAAAGCTACCAAGTTAGTGACAGTGGACCGACCCGGAACAAAGCCATGCTGAGAAGAACAAATTATATTGTTCTTACAAAAGAAAGTCAGTTTACTCGTTACAATTTTTTCGAAAATTTTACACATCGAGCACAGGATAGTAACCGGCCTATAATTTTTTATATCAGCTCTGTCGCCTGATTTAAAAATGGGAGTCACAAGGCTAGATTTCCAGCGAGCAGGAAACTTCCCCAACCTCAGCGAAAGGTTAAATATAATCCATAGCGGACGCGACAATGCGTATTGACATAATTTAAGGAAACAAGGAGGCACACCATCACTACCAGGACCCTTGTTGACATTTAACGAGCCGAGTGCCTCGAAAACATCGCACAGACCTATATTTAAGTGCGGTATATCCACAGACGATGATACACCGAGATTCGCATCTTGTATGCCGGCTGAAGAAGAAGCGAAATTTAACAAGAACTGACTGGCAAAAAGCGCGGCAATATCGGTAGCGGAATCTGCGCAACGGTCCCCCGAAAACATAACTCCTGGAAAAACACCAGCCGCACGCTTTGAGTTGACATGTTTCCAGAAAGACTTAATGTTCAGCGGGATGCTAGATTCCACCGTACTTATATAGTGTCTATAATCTATGCGCACCAGATCTTTACACGCTGAGCGTAACTGCGAAAAATGCAAATAATCGACCCATGAATGAGACTGCTTAAACTGAGTGTGTGCCTCCTTCTTGGCTCTGACAGTGTGCCTCGGATTCCTCGAAAACCAGCTCGGGAAAGATGACCAGAAGGAGGTGCGACACGGAATATAGCGCACAACGGCCTCATTGATGCGAGTGTAAAGAAGATCCACCGCGCTGTCGAGAGACAATTGTTGTAGGTCGGTGTCCCAGTCGAAGGCGCCTAAAAAGCAGTTAATGGCCGAGTAGTCGCCAACTCCAAAGTCCGGACGCGAGCAGGAAGTCCTGGGAAGAGAGCAAGTCGGATGCGTCCTGATAGAAACAGACAGCGCCGGATGGTGTGAGTCTTCGTCCACAAGGAGATCCAGCGCGGCCTTTATACTGATGGATGCGTCGTTCGTGAAGAGTAGATCCAACATGACACCCCTGTCATTGCAAATGCTGTTCCTCTGGAGCAGTCCCATTTCATTAAAAGACTCAATCACAGATTCCACCGCTGCGCATTCCTGCTGAGAAGCTCCAAGATTAATGCTAGCACCCAAGACTAGGGGATCAGCGTTCCAAGCCGCGTGTGGCAAATTGTAGTCACCCAGAAGGTAAATGGCGCTACCCTCCATAGCACCACGAAGTGCAGCCAACATCGACTCGCAGTGATTCGTGTAAGCGATGGGGCCCGAGGCGGGTGGAATATAGCAAGCGCCAAAATAACAAACACAGGATTGCAGCAAAATTCTTATAAGTACTTGCTCATGAACGTGCCCGATAATTATCGCATCATTCGTGTCAAAGACACCTCTGCGATCAAACATGCAGCTATTATCGAAATCCAAGAGTAAAGAAAACCACGGCCACAAGAAGCTACAACTCGTTGAGGAAATGCATGCTCCAGCTCGAAGACATTTTCCGCGGAGGCGTGTCATAGTGCATGGATACGATGATCTGTGGCAAGCTGACATTGTAGAAATGCGTCCATACTCACGATTCAACCAGGGACACCACTACATACTCACCGTCATCGATGTGTTGAACAAGTATGCATGGGCGTTGCCGCTCAAGACTAAAAGTGGCGCTGAGGTGACTAAAGCGTTTGCAAAGATATTTAGAGATCGATATCCGAAAAATTTGCAAACCGATCAAGGAAAAGAATTTTACAACGCTGATGTGCAGAAACTCTTGGCAAAGCATAACGTTAATCATTATTCGACGTATTCTGTGATGAAGGCCTCCGTCGTAGAACGTTTCAATCGAACTTTGAAAAACAATATGTGGAAACTGTTTACGCTCAATGGAACCTACAGATGGACCGATGCGCTACCAAGTCTACTTGCAGAGAATAACGCACGAAAACATAGAACCATCGGAATGCGTCCTTGCGATGTTACCCCTGCGATCGCCGATAAGCTGCTAGCCAGCGTATACAGCAACATAAAGATCGCTGCTCCAGCGAGATTCAAGTTGGGCGAGTTTGTGCGCGTGAGCAAATTTAAAACCATATTCGATAAAGGCTATACGCCGAATTGGACAACGGAGGTGTTCAAGATAGCCAAAGTACAAGCAACTAATCCTGCAACGTATCTGCTGGTCGATTCCTGTGGAAAACCTGTTGCCGGAGGATTCTATGAACACGAGCTGCAACGCGTCACCGATCCTGATGTGTATCTAGTGGAAAAAGTCTTACGTAGGAAGGGGGATAAGGTGTACGTCAAGTGGTTGGGATTTGATAAATCACACAATTCTTGGATAAATAAAAATAATGTATTGTAGCATAATAATAGATGGTTCAATAAATACAATGATACATATATATGTGTGAACAATTTTTATACATTAATTCCACCATTTACATTTTTACACAATAAATAGAATAAACACAATAATAATTTTTTATACATTCTCAAATAATTTTATATTATACAATAAATACAATTTCTATTTTACAATGGGATATTATAATGACCCCAGGGCAGAGTGTCGATCGAATTGGGTACGATATGCCGCTTGTCATCGTGTGGGCTTAGAGCGATTTTAGATTCCGAAATGGTGTACACTTTATGAAATTTAGACCGTATGCATGATTGTTTGCGAACCATTTCGATCTCCCTATGCAAACATTGCGCGTAGTCGTCGAAAGTTATCGTTCTGGCTATGACGTTGGTCTTGACGCCTTTCGCCTTTTTCGTATCTTTTTTGCCGTCTACGCGAAGTGCATACATTTTCGCTCTAAGACCTACGAATTCGGTCATTATCGCACCGTTATTTTCATCCTTCATCAGCCCCGGAACCTTCTTATTTACGCGCGGCATATTATATGGATTGTCGGTAGGATAATCGCTCGTGTCGAATCTATCGATATTGTGTTTCATGGACTCGTAGATATCATCGCATTGAATGTGATAAATGAGACTATCTGTGTCGGTATATAGAATTTTACAATTTTTTCCATGCTTGGGCGACATGTACTCGTGGTGAAATTCGTACAAACAAATTTTTGATATGTCCAGAATGCACATACCCACATATATCGGCTTGTTGAATTTCACCTCGAGTTTTCGCAATTCAACAGCTATTAAATTTTCCGAAAAAACACTTCTGCTGTGGAAATTCGGTTTCGCGATCATTGCCTCCGCACCATATCGCCCTTCCCAATGTGTCAAAAGTTTTACCTCCACGTGATTTCGTACATTTTCCATAGTTTTACCGAATACCGCGTTGTTCATCAATTTGTACAAATTTTTTTCAAAGTCGTTTGTCGCGCTTGTTCTAAACCGTGTATTGAGTTCGATGTAATCGCGGAGCCAGGGAGATTGAGCGAATTGAAGCACGCGGTGTATCTTTGTAATACGAAGACCGTGTCGCGTGCACTGTTGAAGGTTGCGATAATGGATAACGTAACGCTGCTTATCGTATACCGTCGCGAGTAATTTGTGCTGCCTGCTACCAGGTGGTTTGGCACGCGTCGGGCAGAACGGTAGATCGGCATGAGCGTCGTGCAGACGTTGCGGATATTCCAGATCTACCTCAAGAATGTATCCCGTGGGCGAATCGATCGGGATTGAAGACACGTCAAAATTCGCAACATCTTCGACCCATTGAAATTTAGCGTATGGTAGGGGCTGACACATTGCCCATCCATACAAATTGTTCACGTCAAAGTACATCAAGTATGATGACTTTTCCGATGCGTCGAAAGATGACATGTACTTGTTATTGGCATGTGCGTATCTTCCGGAACATTGACTTAAACCCCCACGTATACCGCGTTCGATAAACATAACCATATCGATGTCTGTGAGCAATTCGAATGTAATTTTAGTATGTTTTAGCATTGCATCCCATGTGAAACCAGGTAGAGTATAATAATGTGCTGAATCTAATCCGTAACTCTTGATACAACTTTCGCGAAAATTTTCAAAAATATCTGCCAATAACAAGACATCTGTTTTCAAATACAAGTCGCTGTATTCGCCCAAGGTTCTAATCTCGAAACGCTGCCAGACAGTCTCGGCGTGCGCGTAATCGCTCTCGGATACAGTCTCACCCGTTAACGAACTGTAGAATGACTCGCGCGGCGGTAAGCATGGGTCCTGCAGTTTGTCCTCGCAATCAAGGTATTCGTACGGAAAAACACCCTTTCGTGTCAATAAATTGAAATCCTCGGTGGATAATGTTTCAAATTGGGATTGTAAAATTTTTAATTGATCTGTGCTAAGAAAGGATGCTAATTTGTCGAGACTGGTGTTGAGAAATTTGTATGAATCGATGAACCGCAATTTAATACAATTTCGCGAGACTGAATCAGCCGTATCTTCGACATTTTTTGTGAAAGAAATATACTTTTCTTTAGTTATGGGTAATACGTCAACGTGACCTTCGAAAGCGATAGCTATTTCCTTGATAATGAAATGTGAATCATAGCCGGATAAATTGTGGAAAACTATGGGGATGTAAAACGCGTTTTTATAATTTAAATTGCACTCCGTATGTGCTGGGCCTCTAAACCGTCCGGACAGATGGCAATGATCGTGGACTCGTACATCGCTAGCCTCAAATGGTTTTTTGCAAATATGACAGTGTGTTGCATTGCGAAATGTCGACAACTGTTCGGGAGTTAAATCCAGCATTGGAACATTACTGAACAAGATGGGTTTGACAAAGTTTGCAAAATTTTTCAATTCGTCTACGAACCATGAAACGCAATCTGCGTCGCGAAGACATCGATACGTCGACAGCGATGTATCGTACGAACAATGCATATAATAGGCAATACTGTGTACTTTATGGTACTGATACGCGCATAATTTATCACCCATTCGGTGACTGTCCTCCGTTTTTGCGATTATGCACTCGAGATCTGCGTACACCACGAAAGGGAGCCGCTCCTTCCTGCAATGGTTGTCGAAGTTGAGGAGATTTTTGCCTTCGCTGGGCAGCAGGATGGCGCAGTCATTCATCTTGCCACAGTCCAGCGAATGAAGCTCCAACTTCGCGGCAGATCCGAAATAGTGCATGCATCTGTAAACCCAAAATTTTTTTTATTTAATTTGTTTCGCGAGACATTTCATCATTTTATATACATACCGATCACAGATGAATTTCTTGGCTTTATTCTTGCTCAGCTGTGCGCTCACCAGCCGGGACAAGTTCTTGATCCATACAAAGTGTCCTACATCGCCGTGCTCTTGATTCGGTGTGTAGAGCAGATTGACGTGTCGATCCCTTTTTTGGTTGGTGAGGCGCAACGGAAAGACCGCCTTCGTCTTCTCCATCTCGAAGGTGTAGATGTTGATGGAGATTTCGTTCAACCGCTCAAATTTTCCAATTTGCCTCAGGGACATTGGGAACTCAATGCCCTGAAGATTTAATATGGAAGTATAGTGCGGGTATGAACTTGGACGCGCGGTGTCTCGTTCCGCAGGATGGAGAGCGGCAACCACTGCCCACGCGAAACACGCATTGTCCGGGGATTGCACATTGATCGTTGCATTCTTCAACAATATATCCTGTGGCAACTTGAAGTGGCACCCCGCGCGCAGCGGATTGTACTTGTTGACATTGACGGTCAGGTTGAGGATTCTCGTCAATGCCCATCCGCTGTCGCGTTCCTGGAACTCTTCCAACGATGTCAGGGTGGGTTCGACGACGCATCGTTGGTACCACTCCTGTAGATCGGATGTGCGGAAGAGTTCGCAGTTCCGGGTGTTGATGCTCTTACTTGCACGTTTATCGCCCGCCACAAATTCGCCGGTGAACACTGTGTTCACTTTGAGGTTCCGCTGTTTCCTCAAAGCACCCCGCACATGTTCCAACACAATGGTTCCTGCATCCTGGAGGAAGTTGCGCGGCTCGATATAGTTCGAATTTAGCACGGCACCGGTTAATACGCGACTATCGAACGCAGCGTCTATTTCGCGCCACAAAAGTCCTGTGCTCGAATGTCCTGCACCTTCGCGCACAAAACGTCCGCGCAACGAATGTTTCAGCCCTTCGAGCTGCGCGATTCGAGCAACCAACGATTGCCGAACACCGATCGATAATCGAGGACGTTTCACTCGGCTCTGTTCTTCCAACGATTCGATGCACTCATTGCACCGTTCTTCCCACGCGAGGTATTCTTCCCGTGAAATCAATCGCGCAGATTGATCCAACACTTGCACGAATTCTCCCATGGTCGTAAATGGAATGTAAATGTAATGTCTTTTCCTCGCAACACGTTGCAACGATTTGAAGTTTTGTACAGTTTGGAGCGCGCTTTTATGACCGGTGTCATGATTTGCGATCTCTGTCTTACTCTTTTGACGATCCAACCCAACATGGTTCTATGCAGTTTCTGCTGATACAGCCAAATTCTTTCTATGATTCACGCGTATGGCGCGCAAAAGTATTATATTACATTCAGCACGTGTTGAGACTTTTATCCTTGAGGATTGGGGCTCAAGTTACATACAATCTTTAGATATGCTGCGACGTTAAGATTGAAATACATTATGGAAAAATCGGATGCTTTAAAATAAAATGCTGTGGTGGGGGAAGCAATTGCACCTCTATTTAAGCCAGTCTCCCGAACGCCATTCAATCAATCGCTCAGTAGCCTCAGTGACTTTCGACGAAACAAATTGTGCTCTGAAAAAATGTGTAGTACCAGTGCCGAAGGAAACGCCGGACACATGAATTATTACGTTCCGATCGTGCAAGATGATGGCATAGCTCAATGCGGGGAGGATACAGTTGCTTGGTAAGGCTTAATTTTTCACATCTTCTCAAAATTTTGTATGTTTATTCCAGCACTTTCATAGCTTTGATTGTTCTCTTAGCCCGCGCCGAACATCGCGGATCATGGTCAGAAGATACGCATTAACATCTATGGGCAGCAAATATTTGGAAATTGGAATCAGAGTACGGCCTACGATCGATGTAGAAATTATTCTCGGCGACAATCGTGGGATGTATCTCACGTTACAATATAATACATGGGGTCTACTATGCAACAATCGTGATGCTATCGAAGAACGTTCACGATTACCTGGATCACCTTCGATGCAGATGGATCAATTAACGATGGATTTTTGTGATATCTATAATTCTCCAATTGTAAGGATGATGCTACATAATAAGCCGCTGTATTTCAAACCGGATACAGTATCATTTTTATTAAATCTTGAATCATGTATAGACTATGTGTATCCACGGCTGCATCGAATTAGCAGAGATGTGGAGGCGAAATTTAAAACTTTTGTTAACGTCCTACAACAAAGCGATGTTGCTTGTGAAACATTAGATGCGCGTCGTGCTGCTAAAATCATATGTGATAGCGAACATTACTGTGTGGATTATCATGTAGATTGCGAATTGGCAGCATGCGCCATCAATGATATTCTAGCTGATGCTCGTGGGAAAAAATGTTAAAATTATATTCTTTTAATTTTAAATGAAATTTCTTAAACGTATATTTTTTCTCCATTTACTTATCCGTCTTCCTCCTCGCCATCTAATTCTAAGATTCAGCGTTTATTTCGTTCTTCACACCGTGTGTTCGCGAACGAGATCGCGATGAGCGTGAGCTGCCGGTTAAGATGAGTAAAGAACGCACAGTTTAGATGAGCAATATACAATTATTTTATTTTACACTCGCCGAGTGAGTCACAATGTTAAATGGTGAGCGGGTGAGTCTGAGCAGATGCACGTTGTGCGGAAAATGTACAGTTATTATATCGTTGAGCTAAAAACGCAACCGACGCACACGTGGCCGCGTAACAAGCCGCGATCCACAATCGATACACGACTAGTCTGAGCACTGTATTGAGTTGAGCTGTGAGAAATTAAGAGATTGAGCCCTACAGTGAGCAATTTTGTGAGAATTCACGAGTTACAATGTAATCTAAACGTTCAGAGAACCGACGCGTCCGTACTTGTACTCTGCGTGAACAAGAATAAGAGCAATATGGCCGATCCATTTCCGTTAGTCGTCTTCTCCAAAAGTCTGGAGGATCGAGCGACGTGGGGAAATGCGATTGGCTGAGCGTTCTGTCGCTGACACATGATTGGTCGATCGATTGTGGATCGGGCTTGTCGATCCGCTGTCCAGGAGGTGCTGCGATGAGTTGGGTGTGGCGGAGATCGGAACTACCGAATCTCAAACATGTTCCCGGCCTCAACAGCTGGAAGAAGATGTTGATGATGAGTCTGTAACATTCAAAACAGCCAATTTTGCGATTGGCCTGGTTAAGATGGTAGTGGCGGTCTTGAGCGTCACCACCCTGGTCAGTCCATCCTTCCCTGAGTGAAGGGTGAGAACCCGGGCAAGTGGCCACTTGCTAGGGGGAAACCGCTCATCGGTGATGAGCACCAGAGAGCCGACCTTGATGGCGTTGGATGGATGATGCCACTTCGAGATTGAGAGCTGACGTTGCAGATAATGAGATGACCATTGAGTCCAGAATTGTTGAGTCTTCTGTTGGATGAGTTGCCACCGCGCTGATGGTGAGATGGATGTGTGCTCCACAGAGGGTTCCGGTAGAGCTGAGAGCGGGTGGCCAATGAGGAAGTGAGCAGGAGTGAGCGTTGCGACGTCATCAGGATCGTCGCTGAGGGGCTCGAGAGGTCGTGAATTCAACAGGGCCTCAATCTGCGTGAGAAGTGTGCTGAACTCTTCGTAGGTGAGTGCTGTTTCACTCACTGTTCGCCGAAGATGATGTTTCGTCGACTTCACCACAGCCTCCCATTTGCCTCCCATGTGTGGTGCGGCTGGAGGGTTGAAACACCAGCGAGTGTTGTCGTTGACCAACAGCTGAGCGAGAGTTTGGTGATCTTGAGAGCCCTGAGTGAACATCCTCTTGAGCGTGGCATCTGCTCCTATGAAGTTGGTGCCACAATCTGAGTAGAGGGAGTGAGGAATTCCTCTCCGTGAGATGAAACGCCTGTACGTGGCTATGAAACCATCTGTGGAGTAGTCGGTGACTAGCTCGAGATGAACAGCTGAGGTGGTGAGACAGACGAACACACAGATCCATCCCTTGTGAGTCTTGGCGCCTCGCCCTTTCCACGTCCTTAAGGTGACAGGACCAGCATAGTCCAGTCCAGTGTTGGTGAATGGGCGTGTGGGTGTGACTCGTGAAAGAGGTAGTTGGCCCATCAGTTGATGGGCACGGATCCCCCTTTGCCGAGCACACACAACACATCGTAGAATGTGAGATTTCACTGGAGCTCGACCACCGATGATCCAGTAGGTCTGTCTGATTTGAGCGAGCGTGAGCTGAGTCCCTCCATGGAGAGTTTCTCGGTGAGCTTGATCTATAATCAGATCGGACAGACGTGAGTGACGAGGCAAAATTGCAGGATGCTTACTTCCATATGCAATGTGAGCGTTGTTGAGTCGGCCCCCGACTCGGATCACTCCTTCTTGGTCGATAAAGGCCGTGAGCCTATTGAAGATGTGAGAAGATGGCAGCGTCGCGCCAGAGTTGAGCGTCCTCATTTCGTGTGCGAAGTAAAGGGACTGCGTCGCTTTAATCCAGAAGATCCTGGCCCTCTCCAGATCCTCGGGCGACTGAACGATGAGTGGTAAGGAAATCGTTGACCTCCTTAAATGTGACAGAATTCTGAAACAAACTGAAGTGATACGAAAGAGTTTGTTGAGAGATGAGTATTTGTAAATGAGGTCCCAGTGATATTCGAGTTTTCGAATGTTGAGCAAATTTGAGATTCCAGGACGAGCTTCCTGCATACTTGGACTGTCCTTCAATGTAGGTTGAGAGGGCCATGAGTCACTGGGTTGAGTGAGCCAAGATGGTCCCGTCCACCAAAGCTCGTGGTGTTCAAGCTGATGTGTTGTTAGGCCTCGAGAGGCACAGTCAGCTGGATTCGCCGTTCCAGGAACGTGTCTCCAATGTGCGTGTGGATTGAGCTCTTGAATTTGGGAGACACGATTCCGTACGTAATCCTTCCAGCGTGAAGCATGTGATTTGATCCATGAGAGTGAGATTTGAGAGTCCGTCCACAGATGAGTTGTAGAGATGTTGAGTTGAAGAGTAGCTTGAACATACTTCGTGAGCTTTGCCAGCATTAAAGCTGCAGTGAGTTCGAGCCTTGGGATTGTGAGTTTCTTGAGTGGTGCTACCTTGGTTTTGGAGCACACTAGTGTCGACACTTTGTGAGCTGTGGACGGTGTGGACACGATAATGTAAATTACCGCTGCCATGGCGAGCTGAGAGGCATCAGAGAATCCATGTAATTCCACTGTCGAGTAGGAGAAGGTGTTGAACCACCTTGGAATTGAGAGCCTGGCCAGGCTTGTGAGATCTTCTCTGATGGTGAGCCAGTGAGCAGTGACTTGGGAAGGCAGTGGGTCGTCCCAGTTCAGTTTGTGCAGCCACAACTCCTGCAAAAGTGCTTTTGCCCGAATGATGACTGGAGCTAAGAAGCCGAGTGGATCAAATATCTTTGCTACTTCAGAGAGAATGAGACGTTTAGTGAGCCTTGAGTCGTTCAGAGGTTTTGTCGAGAATGAGAAGTTGTCAGTGAGAGCGTTCCACTGTAATCCGAGGATTTTGGTATTGCAGTCGTCAAGTGCGATGTACGAATTGCTAGCTCGCACGTCATGAGAAATTGATTCAAGCAATGGAGGGTAGGTTGATTGCCACTTGGCAAGTGGAAAACCTCCCGCCTTGCACAGGTCATTTAATTGTTGAGCAATTGTAATGAGCGTCTCACCTGTATCGGCGCCGCCGAATATGTCGTCGACGTATCTAGCATGAGTGATTGACGGTACTGCCAGGGGAAAACGATGTCCTTCGTCTTCGACCAACTGCAGTAGTACTCTGACAGCGAGAAACGGCGCAGCCTTGGTTCCATAAGTGACCGTAGTGAGTTTGTAGGGCACCTCCTTTGAATCCTCGTCAATCCACAGTATCCTCTGGAGGTCCTGGTCGTCTTCGCAAACCTTGATTTGTCTGTACATTTTTGTCACGTCTGTGGCGAAAATGTACTTGTGCTGGCGAATCCACAGCAGCACATCCGAGATGTTGAGTAGAAGGTTCGCACCAGTATGCATGAGATCGTTGATCGAGTGCCCCGTTGTGGTTGGGCTTGAGCCATTGAAGACGACCCTCAACTTCGTGGTCTGACTGTCGAGCTTGAGCACTCCATGATGTGGAAGATAAAAAACAGAGTGAGTATTAGGTGAGAGTGAGGGAGCTCTTACCATATGATGGAGTGCCTCATATTCCTTCAAGAACCCTTGGTAGAGATTGCGATATTCAGAATCTTTGTTGAGCTTGTTGAGTGTTCGCTTCAGACAGGCATGGGCTGTCTGGTAGGAATTGCCCAACAGACTTCGAGATGACTTGAGAGGGATACGTACGATGTACCTGCCTGTAGAATCACGAGTGTGTGTCGCCCGAAAGTGATCCTCACATTCTTGTTCTTCAGGGGTGAGCTTTGAGGGCGTATCTGTTGGGAGCTCTTCTTGAATCCAGAATTTAGCCAATAGATCTTGTATTGTTTTGTCGCTGTGCTGCATGACTGCAGCTGTGTGCGACGAGCTGAATTGAGACTGAGGTGTGTTAATTGGCCCAAGAACGAGCCACCCAAAGATTGAGCACTGGGCAATTGGCATTGAAGGGTCACCCTTTATGAGGTTAGGTTTTATAATTTTCCCATATGAGTCTGCACCAATAATTATGTCAATAGGCCTAGGTTTTAGAAAATCTGGATCAGCTAACCTTAACCTGGTGAGATGTGGCCAATCTTGACGTGGTGCTTCAACGGATGGTAGACTGGATGTGAGAGTTCGCAGAACGTGAGCTTGAGTGGAGACCGTGGAGGAGTCGTAGCTTGATCGTAGAGTGATTGACACGACGCCTCGAGTGTGAGTAGTCTTGTTGCCTCCAATGCCAATAATTGAGATGGATGAGTGGGTTCTTTGAAGATTAAGTTGAGTGATGAGCTCCTCCTTGATGAAGGTGAGCTCTGAGCCTGAGTCGATGAGTAGCCTGACTGGCAGCGAGGCCACAGGTGTGATGAGCTGTGCGTTAGCTGTTGCTAATAGGGTGAGCGTGAGCGAGGTTGCGTGGCAACCAGTGGCTGGGTGAGACGGAGCCGTATGAGTTGGACCTGTTGAGCTTGAGCTTGGTGAGTTGAGTGATAGTGAGGTGACGACTGCACCAACGCTTCAGTAGTCGGGTTCAGCCTCTGACTTCTTCTGTTCGGTATGAGGGGCTTGATGAGCAGGGCTGGGCTCGGTCGTTGACCTGGGCTGAGGTTGAGCTGAGCCTTGAGTAGTCGATGGCTGAGGAGGATGCAGCATAGAGTGGTGCTTTGCCCCACAGGTCTTGCACCGATGAGCCGATTTGCACACATCTGTGCTATGTCGACCACAGCAATTTTTGCACAGTGATCGAGCGACTATGAAGCTACGACGCTCGGTCACTGGCGTTTCCCTAAATTTAGGGCACATGACCACGAAGTGGTCAGCGTGGCACCAGTCGCAAGGGTACCTCGTCGACTGGGCCTTGGACGACGTCGATTGTTGAGCTTTTGCCTGCGTCGCAGGGTGAGCAGTGGTCCTCCTCAAAGATGAGCGAGCAGTGGAGGTTGAAAGGGCCGCTGGCTTCTTTAATGTGGCCTCCATCTGCTCCAAAGCGCCACCTTTTGTTTCCACAAAGGCTAGCAGAGCCTTGTAGCTGGGGCACTCTGTTGAGCTGGCGAGAGAGGTTTCCCAGGCCTCTCGCGTTACCTTGTCAAGGCTATTAGTGAGCACATGCACTAGGAGGCAATTATGCATCTCCTTGTCCGCACCCAGCGCGATGAGTGTCTCGTTCACCTCGTTGATGGTGGCAGCCAGGTCGTGGAGAGCAGGTGCCGATCGTGTTGAGATCGGCGAGATGGAGAGCAGCTTGTCAAGCTGCTCCTTGATGAGCAGCCGCTTGTTGGAGAAGCGCTTTTCCAGGTAGTCCCAAGCAGCCTGGAAGGATGAGCCTCGAAGAGGGAAGGCGTTGACCCGTCGGGATGGTTCGCCTGTCAGACTTGCCCTCAAATAGCAGAGGCGGTCTATCTCTGCAAGCCTCGAGTCTTTGAGAATGAGCGAGGTGAACAGCTCGCTGAAGGCAGGCCATTCCACAAATTTTCCCCCAAATTTGGGAATGGCCAGCTCTGGGATTTTGGCAGCTCTGCTGGCCCTCACGTCAGAGGTTGAGTCGTTGTGAGCGGATGAGCTGAAATGTCCTGCGTTTGAGCATTGAGAAGTCATGCGTTTGAGTGCCCTTTTTAACTGAGCCACGAGTTTCATCTCACGACCCAGGAGGTCTGAGGCGAAGTACTCATGCGAGAGGCATTTCACCGGCCAGAATTCCTCCATGTGTGCGTGCTCGTTGAGGAACGCTTTGTGCAGCTCGGTGGTGCTGTCCAGCAGCGACTGCACCTCGTCGAGGGACGTCGACTCGGGATCTTTGGGGATCTCATCTCGCAACGCTTGTAAGGCCTCGAACCGACTGACCTGTGATTTCGCCTTTATGATGAGCGGAGCCGGTACCGTTGATGGGGACGAGGATCTCGACCTGCCAGCGCGTTGAGTCGGTGGCTCTATGGGGACCAGGAGACTGACCTCGGCGACCTGCCCTCCTTGAGGGTTAGGTGACGGCGACCGGGACCGGGTCTCTGAGCTGGTCTTGGTGGTGTTGTTATCTCCGTCGGACATGATGAGATGAGATGTGCACTGATTGATGAGATTGAACTGTTCTGGGTGAGCACTGCACAGAACTTCACACAATACTCCGGCTCGAAGGACCAAAAATGTTCGCGAACGAGATCGCGATGAGCGTGAGCTGCCGGTTAAGATGAGTAAAGAACGCACAGTTTAGATGAGCAATATACAATTATTTTATTTTACACTCACCGAGTGAGTCACAATGTTAAATGGTGAGCGGGTGAGTCTGAGCAGATGCACGTTGTGCGGAAAATGTACAGTTATTATATCGTTGAGCTAAAAACGCAACCGACGCACACGTGGCCGCGTAACAAGCCGCGATCCACAATCGATACACGACTAGTCTGAGCACTGTATTGAGTTGAGCTGTGAGAAATTAAGAGATTGAGCCCTACAGTGAGCAATTTTGTGAGAATTCACGAGTTACAATGTAATCTAAACGTTCAGAGAACCGACGCGTCCGTACTTGTACTCTGCGTGAACAAGAATAAGAGCAATATGGCCGATCCATTTCCGTTAGTCGTCTTCTCCAAAAGTCTGGAGGATCGAGCGACGTGGGGAAATGCGATTGGCTGAGCGTTCTGTCGCTGACACATGATTGGTCGATCGATTGTGGATCGGGCTTGTCGATCCGCTGTCCAGGAGGTGCTGCGATGAGTTGGGTGTGGCGGAGATCGGAACTACCGAATCTCAAACACCGTGAAAATGATATCATCGTATGGAGATGCTCGGGGAGGACTCATATTACACACGATCGCGCGATACATTGCGGTGTTAAGATTGAAAATCATTTTAAAAAATTGGTAGCTTTAGAATAAGATGCGGTGGTGGTGGTGGGGGGGGGAAGCAATTGCACCTCTATTTAAACCAGTTCCCGGACGCTATTCAATCAATCGCTCAGTAGCATCAGTGACTTTCGACGGAACAAATAGTGCTCTGAAAAAATGTATACCATTGATGAAATACTCGCTGGGTGTGAGGATTGTTTCGTTCCGATCGTGCGAGATGATGGTGTAGCTCCATGTGGGGAGAATATATATCGTGACCGGTACGGTGTAATTTTCACATCTTCTCAAAATATTTATGTTTGTTCCTAATACGAGCGAGTACTTTCATAGCTTTGATTGTTCTCTTAGCCCGCGCCAAACGTCACGTATCATGGTCAGAAGATACGCATTAACAACCATGGGTACCAAATATTTGGAAATTGGAATCGACGTAGGTCGTACGGCCGATGTAGAAGTTCTTCTCGGCGACAATCATGGAAATCATCTCATATTATCATGGCATACATGGGGTCTACTATTCGACAACCGTGATAACATCGAAGAACGTGCACGATTACCTGGATTATCTTCGATGCAGTTTGATGATTTATCGTTGGACTTTTTTCGGATCTCTGATTCGCCAATTATAAAGATGACACATGGTGATGATACAGTGTATTTCACACTGGATACAGCAATATTTTTATTTAGTCTTCAGCAATGTATAGAGTATTTGTATCCGCGGCTGTATCAAACTGCAGAAGATGCGAGTGAAAAATTTGAAACTTTTGTTAACGTGCTACGGCAGAGCGATGTTGCCTGCGAAACATTAGATGCTCGTCGTGCTGCTAAAATAATATGTGATAGCAAATACTACGACGAGGAGTATCTTGTAGATTGCGAACTGGTAGCATGCGCCATCAGTGATATTCTAGTTGAAGCTCGTAGGAAGAAAAAATGTTAAATTATATTCTTTTTAAATAAATTTCTTAAACACATATACTGCCCAATTCGCGCGAAGAGCCTCCAGTCTCGTAGATACAGTGCCCTTTGTTATTTTAGCAGATCCTAACTTCTTAAGATTATCGTACGCGCGCGATATTCTATAGGTTAGATAGCGTTGGCTCTTTATAAGACCGCTCATTGTTTCAGAGGTCACGCACGACGATTAATCACAACACGCGCGAGGAATCCCGAACGTTCCAGAATCACAGAATCCAACGACGCTGATCCGGCTCGAAGGACCAAAAAATGTTAGCAAAGTATCGGAACAGCGCACGTCGTAGGATGGGACACTCGCGTACTGTCTTAGATTTAGTTTAAAAGACTTTAATTGGTAACGCCTATGTTAAATTTACAATATTTACACTTTTTACAATAAAGGTCCGTTATGCTCGTTTATAATGTTTGATTTGCAGCTCTAATTCACTTAACAGCACTAATTCCTACGCTGTAGGCAATTTCTATTTAAGCGGTAGCAAACACGTGGATTCGGCTCGAATCCACGAAAGGCGAACCAATTTTAGCGAATATTAGCAAGCGGAAGCGTTTTCAAAGCGTGTTACCTGGTGGACGGCTCGTCGACAAGTAGATCGAGGAATTCTGGCTCGATTTCGTCGAATCCGCGTGCTCTCCCCCTTCCATCGATCGGTGAGGTAGGATCGATGCTCCACATGAACAAAGGGGGGGGGGGGTAGGACAATGCGTCACCACGCCTGAGTTGACTAGATCTCGGGAGATGGTGCGATAAGTACGATTTCTCGAACAATGATGCTGCATAATAAGCCGCTGTATTTCAAACCGGATACAGTATCATTTTTATTAAATCTTGAATCATGTATAGACTATGTGTATCCACGGCTGCATCGAATTAGCAGAGATGTGGAGGCGAAATTTAAAACTTTTGTTAACGTCCTACAACAAAGCGATGTTGCTTGTGAAACATTAGATGTGCGTCGTGCTGCTAAAATCATATGTGATAGCGAACATTACTGTGAGGATTATCATGTAGATTGCGAACTGGCAGCATGCCCCATCAATGATATTCTAGCTGATGCTCGTGGGAAAAAATGTTAAAATTATATTCTTTTAATTTTAAATGAAATTTCTTAAACGTATATTTTTTCTTCATTTACTTATCCGTCTTCCTCCTCGCCTCCTAATTCTAAGATTTGTAGACACTGCATAAATCTATTTCGTTCTTCGCGCCGCATGTCACATAATGGTTTGGAAAAATATTTGGGGGTGGGTCATTCACTCCCTCCGGTGAGGTCTGAAAAAGTTCTCGGGGGTCATTCACTCCCTCTAAAAAGTTTTCGGCGGTGGGTCCGGTCTACGCGGCGGCTCGGCCTGGAGTGATCCCCTCCATCATCGCGGCTTCCCCCACTCCGCGGCTCGTGCGCGCGCAATCGGTTTTCCTCTCCCCGCAGGCCCCGCGCCCATGTTTCCCTCCGCCGCGCTCCCCCGCGCGCCCTCACTTCCCCCCGCCCCCGCGCTCCCCTCAGAGGACCAGCGTTGGAAACCGCTTTACCATACTACTGACAACCCTTCCGGCCGCCTGGCCCGATGGGGCCTCGAGCTCCAGCAGTATGACTTTGTCATACAGTATCGCCGGGGGGAGTCCAACGTCGTTGCGGACGCCCTCTCCAGGCAGGCAGAGGACCACCCCTTCCCACCGGCAGAAGAGGTGGACAGTCTCGACTCACCCTCTGGATGCGCCTGGTACGACGGAATGAAGGAAGCGGCAGAAACCGAATCGCACCGATACCCGGAGTATTTTTTTTTTTATTTTTTTTTTTATTTTCCGTCTTTATTTCACCAAATTATCAAAAACACATGATGGTGAAAAGGCGAGGCTCAGCTAAAGCTGTTATAACGCCTAACCTCAACATAGCGTTAGAGATAAGCCTGAATTGAATAAAACTAGAACTAAGACTAGAGACACAACAAACTAAGCTAAATCTAAATCTAGGAACTAAAAACTAAAACTAACAATAAAAGTAAACGTAAAGTAAAGGAGGTAAGGAGTAAAGAAGTAAAGTAAAGTAAAGAATGGCAAGGATAAGAGATGGATAAGGACAGGGGTATGTCAAATGAGCGGATGATCTAATAGAAAAGCACTAGCCGCAGCTTTGAAGGATGACAGGGTAGGGAGTGAACAGATACTCGGAGGAAGTAAGTTATAGTACCGAGAAGCAGCATAGGAGAATGAGCCGCAGTATTTACATGTGCGATGCATCGGTACGGACAGCAGGGATTCCGACCGCGTAACGCAATTATCGGTACTGTAGAAGTCAGAGTTTCTCTTAATTAGTTCGCGCAGATAAGGAGGGGTATTATCGCGGATGATTTTATAAACCAAACAACACAGATGAAGAATCCACCTGTGTTTCATGACCAACCACCCTGAATCCTTAATAAGTGGAGTTACGTGATCGTATTTACGAGCTAAAAAAGAGAAACGAAGACAAGAGTTTTGTACAGATTGAATTCTTGCGATTGTCGCTTTTGTAAGACACGGACAGTAAACAACATCAGCATAATCAAACAAGGATAGCACAAGAAGTTGCGTAACTAGCAGCTTCTGACGACGCGGGAGAATTTTCCTGAGCGGGAAAAGGAGCTTCAGGCGAAGCCAAGCACTGCTAATTTTAGCCGACACATGTTGTGTAAATTTCCACGAGGAATCGAACGTAACGCCCATCGTATCGAGTAGTGAGGGGACAGCTCTACCGACACATCCCCGACACCCATGGCCACCGGTCCGAATCCGAGTGGAGAATGTGCGTCCCGCGACCACTCAGGGAAGCGGTACTCCAGGAAACACATAACGCCCCTACCGCAGGACACCTGGGGGTCAGCAAAACCGCGGCCCGTTTGACGCGGCAGTATTTCTGGCCAGGAATGATCCGCGACACCAGCCGACACGTACGACGGTGCCAAAAATGCCTGGAATACAAGGCATTCCAACAGGCACCCGCCGGGGGTATGCAAACCACACCGGTCGCTAACCCCTGGGACGTAGTGGCCATCGATCTGGTGGGACCCCTGCCACGGTCAACTAAAGGATTCACAATGTTGGCCGTGATACAGGATAAATTCAGTAAGTGGGTCGAACTCCAACCACTGCGACAGGCCACCGCTCCAGCCGTCACCAGGGCTTTTAAGGAGAGGGTGGTGTTCCGGTTCGGGTGCCCCAGACGCGTCATCTCGGACAACGGAAAACAATTCGTGAGCCGAGAATTCACCGAAATGCTCCAGGAATACGGGATCGAGCACCGCCAGACCCCCCCATACACCCCCCAGTGCAACCCCGTGGAGCGAGTCAACAGGGTGATCAAAACCATGATCGCCCAGCGGACGGACGGGAGCCACCGAGATTGGGACAAGTGGCTGCCCCAGGTGAGCTTCGCGTATAAATCTGCTCGCCACGACTCCACGGGGTACTCGCCGACATACCCGAATTACGGTAGGGAGCCACTCCCGGGGCACTCCACCAGCCGACTATGGACATCGCGGAGGAAAACGGCCCGGAACAATATGCCGCGCGATCCGAGAATTTGGAGCGCTTACGAGAAGCCATCCGCCTCGCCCGCCACGCTCAAGCCCAGGCTACCGAAACGCAAAAGAAAGCGTACAATCTAAGACGACGGGACTGGAGGCCACGCATCGGGGACGCAGTCATGCTGCGAGAACACCCGCTGTCCTCCGCGGAGAAAAACTTCGCCGCTAAGCTCGCCCCCAAATTCTCCGGCCCGCACCAAGTACGCGAGTACATAGGACCAAATTTGGTTGTACTTCGGTGCGGACGAAAGACAAGGCGAGCCCATCTCCAAGACCTCAAACCGTGTGAGGGAGGGGAGGAGGATCCCCCCACCGCGGGATCCAGCTCGAGGACACCTCGTGCCGTCGCTAGCCACAACATAGACATCAACAACGCGACAGCCGCAGGACCCGCGAATTCGGCCGTGGCCCCCGACCGCGGCCAACAGAGGGCCACGACGATAAGCCCCGCGACACAAGTTTCGCGCTGGCGAAATTATGCCAGGACGATTGATAAGACCGCGGAAGGACTCAGGCTGGCAGGAGAAATCCAGTATTCGAACAGCCAACATGCCGATAAAGAAACGGATAGCGCACGATGCGGCGAAGCAAGCGGCAGTGCCGCTCCTCCGACAGGACCAGGACCGGCCCCTGGAATGTCGACTGAAGAGGACAGGAGCAGGTCCCTCCACAGCGGCGCCACCGGCGAAGCGGAGGTTGGAGTTTGGCGGACCACTCCCTCCAACTCGGGGACCACCCCGCAAGCAGCGCCCGCCACCGAGACGCCCGGCGACTGCTACCCAAGCCGTGGCCATCGTGGAGGCAGTGGAGCAGAGCCGACTGCCCCCGCCCATGAGTCCTCGGCCAGCAGCACCGAAACCGAGGATCGTGGAGGACCGCCGCGTGACCCCCCACACCAAGCGGGCCCTGGAGTCTCCCTGTTGGCGGCCCTGCTAAGGGGAACACCACCACCCTGGATATCGATGGCCACCCCGCCACAGCAGCAGCCGCGAAGGACACCGCCGCCCCGGACAGAGCGGCTTCGGGTGCAGCAACCGCCCCGGACGCAGCAGCCGCCCCCGCTGACCCGGCCGCTTGGGAAGCAGCGGCCGCCGCGGGCGCAGCCGCCGGCCCAGCCGCCACGATTAACCAGCCAAGCGACGAGCTAGCAGGCGCCGCCGCCCCAGGAGCCCCGAGCCCCCCAACCCCCGCCGCAACCGACGGCCGTGACGGCACAGCTGCCAACTCCGCTCCTTCCTCCGCAACCCCGGGCCCTGATGGAGGCAGAGCTAGCCACGCCAGCAACCGCCCCCCCCCCCCAACTCAGGCCCTCCACCAGCAGCAGTCGCCCCAACACCACGGCCTCAGGACCCCCCTGGCGGCTCACCAACGACCCCCCGGAGTTGCGGATCGACGTCCCCGCGCTCCGGGAGGGGCAGAAATTCCGGGTGCCCACCCCAGAGGGGGTTCCTGGAATTCAAGATGTTGCGGCGCGAGCAGCTTCGGGTCAGATTCGACCCCCAGCCAACACCCCCCGACCGGCCCTCCGCCGATTAGGCCGGATAGCCTATAAGTTAGTGTGTAAGGGGTTTAGCTTTAAGGTGGTGGGTAGCAAGTAAGTTCGTTCAACTTAGGTTTAAGTATGGTGGTGGGTAGTAAATAAGTTTGTAAATAGTAACAGTAAGAAGCAGAATAAAACAGGTGGGGGAAGTTCGCGTCCCCCGAAGGAGGAGGGAGATGTAACGAGTTAATTACGGTGGGACGCGAATCTTCCCCCACCACGCGCGCCTGGCGCGGCCCGCCGCTACCGAGCCCAGCCGCTAGATGGCCGCGCGCCCAGCGACGTTCTCGCTAGAGAAGATACCACGGCGCTCCATATAGGCCGGCGCGGCGGGCCCGTCAGGCAGAGTCTACCACGAGCGATACAAGCAAACGGAATAGCACTCTCCCAACGATCTCTTGTATACCAAGCTGTATCGTTGCGACTTTTTGGTTTCTCCCACCTCCACGGCTCCTAGAGAAACGCGAGTTCGCCGATCTCTAGACGCAGGTCGATATCCACGGTCAATCTTAGGGTCAGACCTAGCCTGTCCCGGAGGACATCCAATAGTCTCCGTCTCTCCCGCGGGTTGTACCCACTGGGCGAACGGACGCAAGACTTCCTGGTCAGGGCCATTGGTGGAGTCAACAGCCAAGGCACCAGAGCGACCACCCTCCGTTCCCACTACTACCGCCGAAACGAAGCGAGCCCGCGAACGCGACCGCGACGCGGCCTCCGTACTCCGCCGTGATTCCTCCGCGAACCGCCGCGACCTCTCCGCGACCCGCCGCGCTAGGATAAGCCGTAGATTAAGCCGTACATACTCTGTTAGCCAGCACAGACCTGGCCGGGCGACATTGTAATACCTTTACGAATAAACAGACGCTACACAGTTCACCCTGCCTCGTTCTCTACGTAACCCTTCCGGTAATTAACCTCGAAGCGAGGTTACAATTGTAACACTGTCCATTCCAAACTATGTCGATCTGCGGAGATATTATTGTATTTCAAATACTAGTTATGTATTATTTTAATAGAAGTAGATAATATAAATAAATTATTGTTAATATACAAATAACAAGAAAATGGTTGAAAATATAATTCTTCATGTGATTATTTTAAAAGTATGTTCAAGTGTGGAAAAACAGAAGATAGGAATGTAATAAAATTTAAATATATTTAACAATAGCATAAATAACAAATTTCACAGCAAGATTCAATTTTCAATTTTTATCTCTCGGAATAACGTGTGAAAATATTATTTAACATCTTATGAATCAGTTATTAAAAAATTTTTAAATTAAAAATTGAAGAAGTAACGCTTATACAACTGATTCATAAGATGTTAAATAATATTTACACACGTTATTCCGAGAGATAAAAATTGAAACATTATAATAAATTTTGCTGTGAAATTTGTTATTTATAATATTGTTAAATATATTTAAATTTTATTACATTCCTATCTTCTGTTTTTCCGCACTTGGACATATTTTTAAATATTTTTAAGTCGCTCTCTAGTTCGGTCGAGAGAACCGTAAATGCCATATTGGTCGGTCTCACTGACCGCGACCGCGACCGAAACCGAAATTCTATCGGTCTCGACCCCCTGAAAAAAAGAAAATAGTGTACATGAAAAAGTCGAGGAAGAAAAAGAGTATTATCAAGAAATAAATATAAAAAAACACAAAAAAGATAAAGAAACATGAAAAAGTCAAGGACGAATAAAGTATTATTATCAAATAAATATAATCACATAAATAAAAACTATAATTACAATATAAAAAAAGATGTGAAATCAAAATGAGCTGCAAGTACATCACAAAAAAAGAAAATAATATAATCACCCAAAAAAAAAATAATATAATTACAATATAAAAAAGATGTGAAATCAAAATGAGCTGCAAGTACATAAAGGTGCTTTCCAACTGCGCTTAAGGGGGTAGACACGGGTAATGCAGCACGCTGTATACCGACACAATCAGGCTCGAAACATGGGTTTTCGCGCTGACGTTTTTTGTCCTTATATGAGCAAATTTTGGGCTGGGCGAGGTCTCATTCGAAAGATGAAGGTTCAATACAGCCCGCTCTGGTCATGGTTCAAAGAGATTGTGTTGATATGTGATAATACGAGTGTCCAAAGTAGAGAAAAAAATGGAGAAAATACACTCGCAGATTCCAAGTAATTGTAGGTCAGTAAAAGAGTTTTGTGACTCAAACGATGACCAGAGCGGGCTGCGTTGAACCTTCCTCTTTCGAATGAGACCTCACCCAGTCCAAAATCTGCTCATATAAGGACAAAAAACGTCAGCGCGTGATTGCATTCCCAAAATACGAGTTCCGCCATATCGGCGATAATACAGAGCAAGTCACGTGACAAATTTAGTTGAGCTAGTGGATACGAGATGGCGCTTACTCGGGAGGACTGCCCATGGACATAGGAATATAGGGACAGAGGGTGAGGCTAGCTTCTGGACGAGGGACGCGAAGCCTAGTTGAGGGACGGGCCCCCACCCAGGGCAACCGAAGGGTGCCTGGTGGTGATTGGTTGCATTGCTGCGCATGCTCTGTACCGCTAATTATGAAAAACTATTAACCACAGATTAACCCCTTAACTTGTACGCTCGAGTTAATTCGAGCGCGCTAAACAGGCCAAACTGTGCACACTCGAGATAATTCGAGCGGCAAAATTAAAATAAAAATTTTGATTATTTTTGTATTTTTTTAATTTTTTTGCCAAAACAATGTTCTAAATTGTTTTTTTTACATAAAAAAAATTGATTTTTTTTGGCCGGTTTTTTCAAAACACTTCATTGAACTAATTGAACTATATTAATATAATAAATATAATTAACTATTTAGTTATCAAAACGCTTAAGAAAATTTTATGAATGTGATGTGACGCTGTGTGACGCTGGACGCTAAGTGTGACGCTATGCAACGCTATGGGGCTATCGACGCTATGGCAACGGTACATATGGTAGTACTGCGCTTGAGCCGGACAGCGGCCAATGAAAAGGAGGCACGCTTTTACCTCGTACCCGTCCCGCAACGGGTCCTCCCCCCCCCCACCGCAGTGGTAGTTAGCCCCCTTGGGACTGCCAACGTGGAATCATAGCAAAGTAAAGCGTTAGCTGGATATACGAGTTACGAGAAAAGCGTGATGCGGTCAATGCATGCATTTTCGGACGATTCTAGGTTAGGTTATATGCATTTTAGGCATACATTGACTAGGAACTGCTGGGAATGAATACATTTACTCAAGCTTTTACCGTAACACATACATCAGTTGAAATCGCTGTCGTACTTATTTAGTAATTGAGACAGTTAGGGCAACAACGGAATAACCTGCAAATAAATTTTTCCTAATGTACATTGATTGCTTAGCGCACACATATTGTATGTCCAGTGTTAACGTTTTTGAGAAAAACATGTTCAAACATTCAGTGGAACTTTATAATTAAATACATACTTTTTGCATTATTGTATTATCATATATATATATGTAATATAGGTATCAGTGAAAATATGTAATTAGTATTATAAGTTAGAATCTGCAAAATTATAATAATAATTTGATAATAATACTTGGAAGATGGACATGCTACATGTAACCAAGTACAGAGGAGGACATACTAGGGTAAAGCCACCAGTAGTCGACCATGTATCAGTAGTCGACCACTTCCAGAAAACATGAAAAATGAGGTTTTTAGAAGTGACGATCTTTTGAACAAAGTGCAGTTTTCGAACTGCACTGTAACTGCACTCTGTTCGAAAGATTGTCACTTCTAAAAACCTTATTTTTCATGTTTTTCTGAAAGTGGTCGACTACTGGTGGCTTTACCCTATACTGAATGATATTATATAAAAATGAATGAAAGGAATAATACTGGAAATAATCTTACTTCAATATGATATTTAGGGACATACAATAAACAAAAATATTATTTATGATAAATTTATAAAAAAGATAAAAATGTGATTTTATACAGCATAAAGAAACGGTCAAGCACAAAAGTGGACATACAATATGTGTGCACTAAGCCATCGATTTGATTAGTAAAGCCTATTGAAATATGATAGAAAGTTTATTAGAGGATCGGCGCAAGAAACTAAAGTTTATTAAGGAGCACTAGGACAATTATATTTACAGCGTTCATGAACTAAAATACACTTATAAGTTAAGTTCTGTACAAAGGTCACACAGTTAAATTAACAGTTAATTTACACAACACGTCTGACTAGATATTACACAAAACAAGTAACACTTAGAAATTAGTATTCAGCTCAAACGTAGCGATTATTAGCTGGCGAAGCAAGGTCGCGAAGCGTAGAGATTCGAAGCAATTTCGAATAAAGCGCAAGCAAGGTGCGAGAGAGCGAAAAGTGCGTAGTGTAATTAAAGCGTGTTTACTGAAGCAAAGTCGCGAACAGAATCTAAGATCCAGGAAACCGCGCTCGATTTCCTGGAAGGAAGAGAGTCCCCCTTCCATCGATCGCAAGTTGATGGAAGGGGCAGTAATCGACGCTCCACATGAGTCAGCTGGGCCGTTGCCATTGCATAATTACCGGTGGGCCTAGAAGATGGCGCAAGAATGCAGAATTTCTTGAACATTCTCCCCAGCATTCATCGCCCGATGAATAATTTAGCTGGCGTTTTGGGCGCGGACATGGCATAGGCCGATGGTGCAGCAGTTGCGCAGCTGGGCTCATGTGGAGGCGTCGGTCAATCCGGCGGAGTTGAAGCAGCTTGTCTCGAGGCAGCAACTGAACGCGAGGCGCGGTATTCATGCTCGCAATCCAGCACGCGGTTGTGAACGAAGCGAGTAATGCACTCGTTTAGCGACGCGAAAGCCCGCATTTATTCGCGCAAAGCAGGGAGGGCGAATAAAGGTTTTAGCGGTCCTAGCCCAAGCAGATAGGGCTAAATTCTGCGATAACTAATTAAGCGCGTTCGCGGTCTAGCAGCGACGACGAACGAACCGGTTTAGCCAACGGCGAATAGCACAACGCAAAATGTCAGCGGTCCTAGCCCAAGCAAGTAGGGCTAGTTTTAGCGATAAACAAGCTAAAGCGTGTTCGCGGTCTAGCAGCGACGTCGAACGAGCGAGTTTACACTAGCCGCGTAACATTAGCGTAAGCGCGGTACCAGCATTACTCGTCCAAAGCAAATAGGGCGAGTCCCTTAAGCGAGTTCGCGTTTATTTGCTCACAGTATGGAAGGCGAATCAAGCGTTTAGCGTTCCTAGCCCAAAGCAGATAGGGCGCGGTTTAGCGATAAACTAGTTAAAGCGTGTTCGCGGTCTAGCAAGCGACGGCGAACGAACTAGTTTAGCCAAGCAGAGAGGGCAAGTCTCTCAAGCAAGGCTGTGATCTTGTACGCGATCGCGAACAACAGTGAGCAAATGTGACGACGAGACAGAGACTTTCAACGTGTTCGCGGATAAACATATGAACGCGTGAAGGCTATCTTAGTCAGCTGTGCCTCGAGGTGGCGGTCAAGTGGATAGCGGGGAGAAGCCCCATCCCTTTTGTTTATTTTGTTCGAATAAAGTGCAAGCAAGTGCGGTAATACACTTTTATCTCGCGGCAGTAAGGGCACACGAGCAGCAATGTACATTTATCTCGCGGCAGCAAACGCGCGCGAGCAGTAGCAGTCCTAGCCCAAAGCAGGTAGGGCCAGGTTTAACGATAAACTAGTTAAAACGTGTTCGCGGTCTAGCGAGCGACGGCGAACGAGTTAGTTTAGACTTTAGCGACGCGAAAGCACGCGTTTATTCGCCCAAAGCAGGGAGGGTGAATCAAGCGTTTAGCGGTCCTAGCCCAAGCAGATCGGACTAGGCTTTGCGATAACCTACCAAGCGCGTTCGCGGTCCAGCAAGCGACAGCGAACGAATTATCCCAGACAAGCCGAGGGGCGAGTCCCTCAAGTGATTTCGCGATGTAGCACACGATCGCGAATAGCGCAATGCAAAATGTCAGCGATCCTAGCCCAAAGCAGGTAGGGCTAGGTTTAGCGATAAACTAGCTAAAGCTTGTTCGCGGTCTAGCAGCGACGTTGAACGAGCTAGTTTAGACAAGCAGAGGGCGAGTCCCTCAAGCGAGTTCGCGATCTAACACGCAATCACGAATAGCGCAACGCAAAATGTCAGCGGTCCTAGCCCAAAGCAGGTAGGGCTAGGTTTAGCGATAAACTAGCTAAAGCTTGTTCGCGGTCTAGCAGCGACGTTGAACGAGCTAGTTTAGACAAGCCGCGTAACATTAGCGTAAGCGCGTTACCAGTTTCACTCGTCCAAAGCAAGTAGGGCGAGTCACTAAGCGAATTCGCGATTTAGCACGTGATCGCGAATAGCAAAAAACGCAAGATGTACAATAAGTGATTCCGAGACAGATACTTTAAGCGCGTTCTCGGATGAACAAGCTGATCGCGAGTGCGCTATGGTTGTCAGCTGTGCTTCGAAGTAGTGGTCCGGTGGATAGATGGGGAGGACCCTGGTCACGGTCCCTGCTAACCCTTTGCAGCGGGCCTGTAGGGATGGCAGATATCCCGTGGGCCAGCTGCGCCAAAATTGCGGTCGCCTCGAAGCCAGCAAGTGGACGAAGTGGCCGCGGGATGTAGTCGAACGGTGAACAGGAACGGCCTGAAGAGCGTCGCCGGTTATGCAGAGCGCGCTGATCGAGGAGGACATCCCTCCGTGCCCGGACGTTGTTGTCGAACGGTGAGCAGGAACGGCCAGAAAAGCGTAGCCAGTTATGCGGTGTGTGCCGGTCGGGGAGGAGGTCTATCCTGGCACTTTAAGCTCTCCTGCAGTGACTCCACGGTGATGAATCGCGCATCCAAGAATTCCCTCTTCTTGGTGAAGGTCGGAGGTGTCTTCGCCTTGGCAACTTGGGTCTCCCATTCTTGCCTCGATTCGGGATACAGCCGCTCAGCCACCCAGTAGACGGGCCTCTTCAGTGTAGCCAGAGCCTCGACGGAGTTGCACAGCGTGGAAAACATCTGTTTAAGCTCAGACCCCGACTCCTGCGTAAGCGTATGTACGTCAAAGATGTTCGGCATTATCCTTAACCGCCAGTCGGTGGTTGTCATAGCGATTCTGGAGCAATTTCCACGCAGCGTCAAAACTCTCTTTCACAGGCAGGTTGCGAAGTAGCAGAGCAGCATCGCCCCTAAGGGTACGCAGCAGGTAATGGACGCGCTCCTCGTCCGTCAGCGTCGTATTCTGAGTAACGATTGACCGGATGAGTCCTTGGAAGTACGGCCAATCCTTATGGCGGCCGTCGAAGGTAAGCAGTGGTATTCGCGGCAGTGAGGCCATTGAACGAACGGTTTGAGCACTGGCGGCGATTGTAGAATCGTCCATTGACATACGCTCAATTGTTTGAGCGGCAACTCTCTCCAATTTTATAATGTTCTCTGAATTTTCCACCAGACGGGCCTCCTGCACAAGGAAAGCCTCTTCCGTTGCGGATGGCTCGTCCTCCTTCCAATAAGGGTCGTCCGCAACGTCTGGTTCGGCAGCCATGACCCAACTCTTCTAAGGGCCTCTAAGCGATTAGATATATTGAGCTTTGTCCAGTTATTAGCGTCCAGCTCCTTCAAATTCGCGAAGGCACGCGAGCTTTGGCCGTTAAAGTCGCGTTGACTTGTAATGAGGTGACTCATTGTTTTCAGATGGAGGTCACGCGCGACGGTTGGACGGCACTACCGAACGTTCGCGAACTGTTTCACAGGCACCAGATCCGGCTCGAAGGACCATAAATGTTAGAAAGTTTATTAGAGGATCGGCGCAAGAAACTAAAGTTTATTAAGGAGCACTAGGACAATTATATTTACAGCGTTCATGAACTAAAATACACTTATAAGTTAAGTTCTGTACAAAGGTCACACAGTTAAATTAACAGTTAATTTACACAACACGTCTGACTAGATATTACACAAAACAAGTAACACTTAGAAATTAGTATTCAGCTCAAACGTAGCGATTATTAGCTGGCGAAGCAAGGTCGCGAAGCGTAGAGATTCGAAGCAATTTCGAATAAAGCGCAAGCAAGGTGCGAGAGAGCGAAAAGTGCGTAGTGTAATTAAAGCGTGTTTACTGAAGCAAAGTCGCGAACAGAATCTAAGATCCAGGAAACCGCGCTCGATTTCCTGGAAGGAAGAGAGTCCCCCTTCCATCGATCGCAAGTTGATGGAAGGGGCAGTGATCGACGCTCCACATGAGTCAGCTGGGCCGTTGCCATTGCCTAATTACCGGTGGGCCTAGAAGATGGCGCAAGAATGCAGAATTTCTTGAACAAAATACGTTATTGCTAGCTAACTAAATTCCGAAAAAAATGTGAGTAGTCCGTTGTTGCTCTAACTGCCTCAATTATATGGCAAAATACCAGAGATGGGCATTACGTAACCCTTTAGTGCCCAGACACTTTTCCCGGCGGAAAAAAATTATTTGTTGCGATTAGTTAACTGAAATAAATGGTGCCAATACATGCACTTCATCATTCTTTTCCCAAAAAAGGCCAGTGGAAATATGATTTCCTAAATGTGACGTATACGTCACACTAGGCGTGTACAGTAGGGTGGAGTGAAACAGGTGAAACAAAATTTTAATTCGTATTTTTTTATTCCTGTATTACTATTTTTTGACGCGTGTCTGGAAGTGTGTAACTTTAAAATTTCAGCCATCTACGTTATTATTTTCAGGTGGCGCAGTTGACTTAAAGTTTTCGTAAAAATTGGGAAAACAGAGTTATAAGTAAATAATCACAAAATCTCTAAAAATAATTTTTAATTGATGGTACAACTAAAATTAGATATTACAATGGTAAATGAAGTAAAAAAAGGAACTTAATCTTTGCCATCTCGTGGCTGGGCGTCACTACGTTGTTTAAAATATTGGGATTTTGTCTCGAATATTGGTAAATCTTGTCTTGCTTTTATCTTCGCTCTAATGTAACCACTAACCGTCTCTTGCGTCTGAACCACAAACAGATACTGCAGCTTCTGTTACAAGCTTAATGCAACGCTCAACTGCTTGGGTGTGACAAGGAAACTTCTCAAAATACGTCATATTGTCTCCGGACGATATCATTTCTTCTATTTCATGGTTACTGTATTTTATGGTCATTGGTGGCTCAGTAATATTTTCTTTCGACCAATCGATGAGTTCGTAATAGGAAAGTGCTTCAAAATCCAGTTGAGGTATCTTGAACTCACGTAAATTTTTTCCCTTTGCCTGCTTCCTCGCTTTTTTAATTCGTCTAAGAGCTAGTTCCTTAATGTGTGGGTGTTCGTCTTGTAGCATAGCAAGCAATAAATTTTCTGGATGCACAAAGAACGCGTTCCGTTGAATAGTTTTTAGGACAATGTCCTTCAGCTCTTCACGTAGGTAGAGGGATCTTTTAATCATATTGAAAACGTGAATTGGACCATGTTTACAAGAAGGTTTCATCTTGATGTCAAACCAAGTTGGTGCGTAAACTTTCATAATGAATATTGCCAATTCTCTCAAGTTTTCTGACGATTTTTTTGCGCCCACATACAAACGTAAAATTCTGTTTGCACAAGTGAGCCATCGAGAGTGGGCTAGCTTTCCTGGGTCTTTATTAGCTAAAGCGGGTGGGATACTTCCGCGAGAAATAGCTGAACACATCTCATACAAATACTTCTGATCGCTGCTTAACAATTCAGTATTAACATCTGGCAAATCTGTGTCTATAGTTTGGAAAGCTACCACCTTCTGATCTAGGCATTTTACTAGCATTTTCCCGATATTTCCTGAATAACTATTTGGGCCTGTAGTAGTACCATCAATAGTTGCGAACAGCTAACGGAGTGGCAATTCGTTTGCATGCAACAAGCACACAAACCATTGTAAAGGTCTGTTTCGATGTTTTTCTAATAATACAATGACACCGCTTTTGTGTCCGGTATTTACTGCGGTACCATCGCATCCAACTGCCACTAAAGAAGACTGGTACTCAATTTTTTCAGAAAGAAATTGTACCATACTTTTTTGAATTGTAATTGCTTTTTCCGAATTAATTGAAAGATGTCCAATGTACTCAGAACCTGGTTCAGATATTAATGAAATATGCTCTTCAGTGACTGTTTTTCGATGATAATTATTTTCAATCTTAGCCAGAGTAAAAGTTTTGTCCTTACGGCCGTCAAAATACAGTGAGGATATGGTTGTTTTGCCGGCTTCAAATTGTAAATCTTGTCGTACTTTCTGGCGTTCACGACGTAATTTACTTCGGTCTATTACTTTTGAAGGGTCATCACTATTTATTATATTTAAATCGAACAACGCCGCGTTTACTATAATTGCTGCCGATCGATCGGAAACCCCTGTTCTGTCACATGATGCAGCCAGATTCTGTAGCTTCAATCTCATTTGTTTTGTGGGTTGTTTTTTATGATGTTTAGTGTCCTTTTTAACTTCAGAGTCTGAGGAGCCACTAGAAAATGATGCCACGTCAGAAAAACATTGCACTGTTGTAGCAGAAGTAGAGGTAGATGGCGTTCCGAATTTCAAAAATTCTTCGTACTTTTGTTTTCTAAGGTTTTTACGAGTAATAGATACAGTGGTCGCTCTATCAACAGGTCCAATATACATTTTACGTTCCTCTCGTTGATCTTTCAAAAAGTCTTGTTCTATGATGGGTATTTTAGGCTGACATTTACACAATTTTCTTAACGTACATTTACATATAGCAATGTCGAATAACTTCTTTAAAGTTTCATTATAAAACTCCTTTTTCTTCGTTTCATCACGTAACTTCTTCATACTTTTGTACTTATTATAATATAGTATTAATCTCGAGACAACTTGTTGATGAGTTACAATGGGAATATATGCTTTTTCCCACAATTTTTTGACGTCAACAGATATTATTTCACAAACCTTCTTGATAGATGGGTCTTTTCCATTATTTATACACAACAAATCGTTTCTTACCCACAAATAATATTTTATAATATCATAATACGTCGGCAACATATTGTCTTTTAGTTTTCGCGGTTCACCAAACACCGGACAAGAAATATCTTTACGTGTGTTAGGCATTTTTTGTTATAAGTTCGTCACGAAAACAATTACGCGAAAGTGATGTTTAACGATATGCACGTCAACTGCAAACCAAAGTACGACTACTAAGGTCTGGGTCAGATGTATTGGCCGGTTCGAGGTCCTCGATCGCTGTTCGCGGGACAAGTTCGGACCGGACAATGTATCTGATCTCGACTTTGTGTCAGTAGAACTAACAGTCAACAATTGCGAAAGCCAGAATACTCGATTCGTAAAAATTTTATGTCTCTAAATATTTTTTTTAATTTACCATGCGCCACCTGAGGATGATGTAATAACTTATTAATTTTTTATGTGAATAATGCTTTAGTATAGGATCAAAAATTAAACATACAGCGTTGAGGAAATTTTAAAAAAAAAATTTCACTCCACCCTAGTGTACAGAGTAAAATGTGGCTCAACATTTAAAATACAAAATTTGTGTGTTTAAATGCATGTTTGCTATAATGTGTAAGAGTTCTTAAAAGTATAAATGAATAAAACACGAGTATATCTTTTGTAAACATTTCTAAACGATATACCTACTCGTGTTTTATTCATTTATACTTATAACATCTCTTACAAATGAAAAGAAGAATATATATTTTTGTTATAGAATGTATAGACGAAGTACCAAATCTTAATTTTTACTACAGTAATTTACAAAACAATTTCTATTTGCGCTCGAGCATAAATGAACATTGCAATTGATTGAACTTTGATTGAATGTGGCCAGAAGGGCAAAGTTTACAGCGCTGTCTGTCATCGCTGAACACGATCCAATGGTCAACATTGTTGAAACGCTGTTGATCCGAGGGTTTAGAATTAAAAGTCTAAACCGTTTTGAGATCCAAAATTATCGACTAGGTATCGATTTTTTTTATACGTCTGAAAATGATTTGCCGAATACGTCGCAGTGGGCGCTAAAGGGTTAAATAACTCGAGCCAATTTTTATTTGAAGTGCTATGATTGAATTATTTTAACCATGGGGAATTCAATTGTTGGCCATGAATCATTTTCTTGTATTTATTCGTACTTTCTCGACTAAATATATGATTCTCGACTAACGTACGAATAAATACGAGAAAAGTATTCATGGCCGACGGATGCAAGGCCTTCGAATAAAAAAATTTTGGAATAATTATACGTTTCTTTATTAATTAAAATAATAATTTTTTGTCCCTCTTTCTCCACTGCCTCTTCTTTCCCCTCTTCCTCCTCTTCTTCATCTTCCTCCTTTTCCCCCTCTTCCCCCTCTTCCACCTCTTCCCCCTCTTCCTCCTCTTCCTCCTCCGTATTCGAGTCTCCCCACTCGTTTTTTGAGTTCGCTGCACTGAAATATAAAAAATAAATATAAATCTTACGATTACTGCAATAATGTTTTCATACTTTCGTGAGAATGTAAGAAATGTTTGCGTGATATCGCCTACGTTTCTACATACCTGCTTCTTATAGTGCAGTGTCATTCTCCAAACCATCTCCGTGTAGCTTAGACTCCGTCGCGAGGACGGAGTCCGGCTCCTCGTTTGATGTCGTCTTCGCGACGGACTCCGTCTTCGCGACGAAGTCCGACTACTCCTCCGACTCCGTCTTCGCGACGGACTCCGTCTTCGCGACAAAGTCCGACTACTCCTTCGACTCCGTCGCGAGGACGGAGTCCAGCTACGTGTTGGTCTCCGTCTTGGGGACGGAAGCTGTCTGCTTGGTCTCCGTCCTCGAGACGGAGTCACTTCACTTCTCTCCCCCTGCTGGCGGACTTCATTTCCAGACATCTAAAAAAAGAGTCGAAGAAATAGTGAAACTATTGAACGTAAATGAATTTGAAAGTGTAGTAGAAGAGTCAGAGTTGGCCAAAATGTAATCTATCCAAAAATACATAAAGTGATATCAGCGCAATTGTTCGGTCAATTGTTGACCGAACAATTGCGCTGATATCACTTTATGTATTTTTGGATAATCTACAAGTGCGGTCGAAATTATAATTTCCTTATTTAAAATGTAATCTAATTACAAATTACAAATTACGATTAAAATATAATTGTGTAATTGATTACACTTTATTTTCTGTAATTGTTAATTTAGGTAGTTGACCACAATTTTGTCAACTATCTAAATTAATGATTGCAGAAAATAATGTGTAATCAATTACACAATTACATTTTCATCGTAATTTATAATTTATAATTAGATTACATTTTGTGCAACTCAGAGAGGAGTACACGTTTATCAAGTTGGTACATTTGGGTACAATATAGGCTTCTTTAACCAAGATTTAGCATAGCAGGAGAATCTTCAGACTTCTAAATGCTGGAATTTCCAAGTTGGAAAGCATTGAAATTCAAAGATTTCCAAAATTTGTAATTGTGAGGTTATCAAGTTTCAAAATATTTGTGTTTTTAACATTTGTGATTTTAAAATTTCCGATTTTTCCACTTCTAATGTTTAGAAACTGTTTAATTTTCATCATTTGTCTTCAGTTTCAATTAAAGGAAGCGGCTCCATATCAAAACGACACAGTACAAAACTACACATGCAATGTAGGACACATCAGAATAGTGCACAGAAAGTAGTGCACATACATTTTAGAACACATGAAATTTATAGTGCACATACAATTTAGGACACATGCAACTTAGGACACATACAATTTAGGACACATGCGATTTAGGACACATACAATTTAGGACACATGGGATTTAGGACACATGCGATTTAGGACACATACAATTTAGGACACAAGATAGAAGACAGAAAATAGTGCACATACATTTTAGAACACATGTGATTTATAGTGCACATACAATTTAGGACACATGCGGTTTAGGACACATACAATTTAGTACACATGCGATTTAGGACACATACAACTTAGGACACATGCGATTTAAAACACATGCGATTTATAGTGCACATAAAATTTAGGACACATGCGATTTAGGACACATACAATTTAGAACACATGCGATTTAAAACACATGCGATTTATAGTGCACATACAATTTAGGACACATGCGATTTAGGACACATACAATTTAGGACACATGCGATTTAAAACACATGCGATTTAGGACACATGCGATTTATCATGGACATAGCTAGGATTTCATTCGGGGGGGCCTATGGCCCCCTTCATTCCGGGGGGGGGGGGGCGGTCAATAAAAGACTCCTCCGGCTTCCAATTCGATCATTTGTGCACTGAATTTTGAATTTATGTACATATGTAATAATCAATATAAACGGGGTCGTGTAATACGGAATTACTTTTAATTTTGGACGAACGTTTAATTTATTTTTTTCCAGTCAGGGGGCAAGTGCCCACACCTCCCCCCGATTACGCCCATGCGATTTATAGTGCACATACAATTTAGGACACATGCGATTTAGGACCAGGTCCGGCGGAACCCATTATGCAAGTAATGCGTTGCATAAGGGCGCCAGCCGAAGGGGGCGCTAAAAACTATATCGCAGACTTAATAATAAAGGAATCCAACTCCCATATAAACCAAATATAAATGTAATTCTCTTTTTATTGTACGTTTTAATGTCAAAACATATTAAATAGAAAACAGGTGCAAAAATTTGGGGTTACCAAAAATTTTCTTGCATAAATGCGCCATCCATCCTCTCGCCGACTCTGTTTAGGACATATACAAATTATAACACATGCGATTTAGTGCACATACAATTTAGGACACATGCGGTTTAGGACACATACAGTTTAGTACACATGCGATTTAGGACACATACAACTTAGGACACATGCGATTTAAAACACATGCGATTTATAGTGCACATAAAATTTAGGACACATGCGATTTAGGACACATACAATTTAGAACACATGCGATTTAAAACACATGCGATTTATAGTGCACATACAATTTAGGACACATGCGATTTAGGACACATACAATTTAGGACACATGCGATTTAAAACACATGCGATTTAGGACACATGCGATTTAAAACACATGCGATTTATCATGGACATAGCTAGGATTTCATTCGGGGGGGCCTATGGCCCCCTTCATTCCGGGGGGGGGGGGGGCGGTCAATAAAAGACTCCTCCTGCTTCCAATTCGATCATTTGTGCACTGAATTTTGAATTTATGTACATATGTAATAATCAATATAAACGGGGTCGTGTAATACGGAATTACTTTTAATTTCGGACGAACGTTTAATTTATTTTTTTCCAGTCAGGGGGCAAGTGCCCACACCTCCCCCCGATTACGCCCATGCGATTTATAGTGCACATACAATTTAGGACACATGCGATTTAGGACCAGGTCCGGCGGAACCCATTATGCAAGTAATGCGTTGCATAAGGGCGCCAGCCGAAGGGGGCGCTAAAAACTATATCGCAGACTTAATAATGAAGGAATCCAACTCCCATATAAACCAAATATAAATGTAATTCTCTTTTTATTGTACCTTTTAATGTCAAAACATATTAAATAGAAAACAGGTGCAAAAATTTGGGGTTACCAAAAATTTTCTTGCATAAATGCGCCATCCATCCTCTCGCCGACTCTGTTTAGGACATATACAAATTATAACACATGCGATTTAGTACACATACAATTTGGAACACGTGAAATATTTTAATTAATTGTAGTTATAATTTGAACAACGTTTCGTATAGTAGTGTGGTATGCAAGATGGCGCGTATACAATTAAGCCTACAGTATATTTAAAATTCGGCGCGCGTACACATTGACAGACAGCAAAACAGCATACACACAAAATTCGAAACTCATTTAAATGTTACAAACGATGATCACAGTTTGGTAATAAACAATTCGGAATGCAACAACGTGGAAAAGGAGCAAAGGAATTAATGGATAATTACGGAGCAATATGAATTAAAAGCATTTATTTAATAAATTATGACTTACAACGGGCTTGTGACCAGTTTTAACTTTCCGGTATAGATTCGCAAGCATAGTCTAGTGCTGTTCCTGACCCTGGTGGCCATAGGGTGGTCATAGATCGGTTAGTCGCATTTTTACATTGATTGGTTTCGCACGCAATACCATGGAATAATCCACCTTAAGGAATAATCATTTATCAACTAATATTCGTCATTTTTGCTTTGAAGCAACAGTTTAATTAATATTGTTGCTATATGTATAAATAGCCTAAAGCGATGGCTGAGTGATCATGAACGTACCCTGCTCACGGTAACGGAAGACGCTGGAAGTTCTAGGACTTCCGGGACGTGTAAATAGAAATTATATGGGCAAAAACAAACGGGCAGTCTGTATTACACTTGAATAAAATAGATTTCCACATCACCCTAGAGGTACTATCGTCGATGCGTTTTTTTTTAAGTGGTGTCCCCATTAGGCCTATTCCACTAGAATTCAAAACCCCATTTGTTTTGAAAATTTTTCCTGCAACGATGTTATACCATATTATGGTAACTATTCAGTTTTGGACATACGCGTGAGAAAGTATTGTAAATGGCATACCTCAAATTAAGTTGAGATTGTCTTGACGACCATGTCGTAGCGCGCACGGCAAACGGGGCACCTTTTGCGCTTCAATTTTGGCAGGCATTCTGTACATAAGCATAAATGCCCGCATGGTATAATAACGTGTGTCGCCCGTAGACACAGGCAGACACAACACATACCCCCGCCTTCTGATCGGTTGCCGTCATCTGCGAAACAAATGGTAAGTATTAAATTTGAATTGAAATGGAAGCAATTAGAGAAGCTAGTGAATATAAAGCGAAAGGTACGCCTTCGAAGGAATTTGTCTGTAAAAGTACAGTATAAAAATATGAACAAAACAAGTTTTCTAAAGTTATCGGCAGCTTGTGAGAGAGATGACGCGATGGGCGCAGTGAGCTCATTTTTTACAACGTATTCTCATTTCCACTAATATTTCAGTTAGAAGGTGTAACAAGACATGTATGTTAAACAATTTTGGTGGGAAATACGCCAATTAAATTTTACGACGCACGCGTTTATATTAATGATAAAATGTAATTATTCAAATTCTCCTCAGGTTCGTAGTCTTTAAAATGCTATAATTATCATTCTTATTCAGGTAGACAAGTGAGATTCTGTGCGTGTTTTATGT
The DNA here is from genome assembly GCA_963855975.1 of Andrena chrysosceles. Taxonomy (NCBI): domain Eukaryota; kingdom Metazoa; phylum Arthropoda; class Insecta; order Hymenoptera; family Andrenidae; genus Andrena; species Andrena chrysosceles. Next base: position 40,294,867 of record OY979766.1, on the reverse strand, counting down.
ACTTTCAACTGCATCAGGAATAAGATGCAATACAATCAACGATAATTGCAATTATCAATTACATACTTTCCATAACGCCGGTCGAGGTGCTGGGCATTGGATCAGCGCTGGTCCGATGATCGGCAGCAACACCGCCGTCGCTATCGCCACTGCCGCGAAGGACTGTAGTCCTTCCTTCGGACGTATCACCTAATTGTGGTAAGTTTAAAATTAAAAAAAGGTACAAAAAAGGGCGCCAAGTATATTTATTCACCCATAAAAATGAATCCCATTTAAAAACATTGTCGTAAATTTAAATGGGATTCATTTTTATGGGTGAATAAATATACTTGGCGCCCTTTTTTGTACCTTTTTTTAAAAAAAGGTAATTTTGTTGGGATCAAAATATACTTGGCGCGAGACACTACCGTGTCTCTTGATTTAATAAGAATCAATCAAAGACATGTGATACTTTACAATATCCGTAACGTGAGTGGAGTAAGCGCTGGTATTATTACGTTGCGCGAGTAGTTTTAGTATTCGTTTGAATCATTTGAAATTTGCATAAACAATTTTACGCAATCCAATTTGTGTTTATCAATACAGTAATGCCTCGTTAGAATCTCGACGATCGGGGCTGGCGGCGGGACACTAACGCGATGCGGATACTATTTCGTGCCGACGACAACTTCGCGTCGACTCTTTTGTTCTCTCTCGCACATATCGGATTCTCTCACTCTCGACTGAAGGATGCGATGAAATGGTGGGGATAGTGAGCGGGACTATTACGCATGGTAAAAACGGGACACTAACGAGGAATTACTGTACATCTCAAATAAGCCGGAATCGATTGCTGCTAATTGTCTGTATGAAACACTTTCATACCAACCTCGACTGTTGAGATCTCCTCGCTCAACTCTTATAGTCGTATTCTGTCGGCGCTCTGGTCCTGCGGGCTGTACCGCACGGGCTGTCGATTGGTCTTCCGCATTTGGTGAAGACCGCGCACGACCGCGACACCTGCGACGACCTCGTCGCAGTGGCTGTGCAGCTTGCTGCTCTTGATCGTTTAGAGTGGAGCGTGCCTGCACAGACACTTCCTCTGCCGGTTCAGGGACTCTAACTGCCGGATCAGGGACTCTATCTGCCTGTTCAGGAACTCTATCTGCCGGTTCAGGAGTTACTTCTGCACATAGAATGCCGGAATAGAGAAAAACTTATAGTATGCATGAAATACATAAAATGACAATGCCTACATATCTACTGCGCGTTGATGAGAAGAAGGCTAACGTGGCGGCACAGGGGTTTTGAAGTACTCGGCCCTTTTCTATTTGATTGATGCATCGGATAGAAGCATTCCTTTGCTTAGCGGTTAGCTTTTTGCTCATCCACGCACGGTACACTGAGAATTTTTTTACAGCAGTCGATCTGATCGAATTTTAATCGTGCAGCTACCGGTAATGTGATATCGTGTATGTCTTTCAAGTAATACGCTGCAGCTGATATATGATTACTAAAGTTCTTGTTCCCGAATTTTCTTTCCCGTCCGATAAGGAAAAATAAATAGTACATCTCGGTGTGAATTCGCGTTTGTTTTTTTATAATGCTATTATAATATATCTTATACCGGTACCGCTCTTTACTAAATCAGAAACTAAACCACGTGCAAAATAGTTCCTTTTAAGAGGTAATATATCAGCTGCGATGTAGCAATAGAAACATATATAGGTATTGAGTAGGGGAGACCAGAGCTAGTTGATACGTTTTTCAGTTTTCAATTTTTTCATTTTTGTTTGAATTAGTTACTTAATAACAAATATGCCAAAATATTCTTTGGCCCTTCCCCTTTAATATATAGTAAGCGAAAACTTAAGAAAATACATACAAAATGAATGAAACTATGTTATTTAGACGATCAATTTAGATGTATCGAATCAAAACTATTTACTTTTTCTCTATATAAACGAAAACAGTTAAAAAACAATTGTTAACGTCAAGGTAGACACACGTACGCTGGATCGTAAGAAAAAATTGACTAACAATCTTCACATATCTCGCTCAAATGGAGTTACATATATGCGGTGTCGAGATAATTCGTCTGTATCAACCTGCCCCTGTATCAACTAGCCCCGGTCACCCCTACCCAAAAATTTAAAAAGCAAGAAGGGCACTAACACCGATAATAGTACCTGGATACGTTCCACATACACTTATTCTTAAGATAATGTTCAGTATCATTTTTTCAAATTCTGAGCAATAGAAATACACGTCGTTTGCTCTATTTATCCCAGCTAAATACAGGGTATCGCAGAACTGGTGATACAACCGAGAAGGTGGTAAAAAACATAAGTTGAAAACATGGAATAAATTTTTTTGAAATTACGCTTTGTTTCCTAGAAAATTAACTTGGAACTTTAGGGTCTTGTGCTTGCACAGAAATACGGGTTAAGGGGTTATACCTAGTCAGGAGGCCGACAAGAAGCGAATGTTTGCGAATTTTTTTTTCAAAAAGTGTAAGCATATATTTTCACAGAACTTTTTGCACTTTAAAGAGTAACATTTAAAGAACATTTGGTAATTTTTTTGTAGAAAAATATTTAACGTTTATCATAAAAATACAACGACATCCAAGAAGCCTTTTTAAAAACGATGAGCACGATATCTCAAAAACTACTGCACCAATGTTTCTCATACTTTGTGGGATTATTTTTTATATAAAAATCTATCGACTATCGTTCGCATTTTTTTTTAATGTTTATTTTCGATTTTATCAACGAAAATGGCGGTTTTTCGCGCGAAAATCAGGTCCTTCAAACTTTAAATAACCGCCATTTTATTTTAAATTAATATTTCGAAAATCCCCCGCCGTCAGTCGAAAGATACATTAATATACTAACGAAATCTTTTTTGTTTTTTACTTTAGATAATCTGATTCCGAATTACAGTGCTCACCGCAAAACAACTTTTTATAAAAGGCTTCTTGGATATCGATTGTAATTTTATTATAAACGTAAATATTTTTTACGAAAAAATTACCAAATCTTCTTTAGATGTTGCTCTTTTAAGCGCAAAAAGTTCTGTAAAAATAGATGCTTCAGTTTTTCAAAAAAAAAATTCACAAACATTCGTCTCTTTTCGGCCTCCTGACTAGGTATAACCCCTTAATACGGCTGAGAGGAATGCGGAGTAAGGGGAATGCGTCGGACTAGTAGTAGATGGAGACAAGGTTCAGACAACGAGTGTTCTTTGTACCCCCGCGTACTCTACTAGTACCACGAACCGAGTCGAAATTCAAATCAATTCTCTCAGAAACGAAGCGTGATTAAAAAAAAAATATTCTGTATTATCGAGTTATCGTTTTATGTAGAATCACTCCCTTTTCGGCTGTACCATCACTTCTGAAACACCGTGCATACACATCACTTATTCGTTTAAGTGCATGTTTAAAATGTTTAATGTATGGTCAACGAATTCGAATTATATTTAAAAAAAAAACAAGCAACTGTAGAATATTTACGCATAGAAAATGTATATTCTAAATAAGAATCGACAGCGTTTAATATTTTGTATATTACTAGCTGTAATTAAGGATACCGTGATATACATATCGTACCTGAGTGATCTAGGTCGGCCGTTTGAGGCTCAGAATCATTTTCGTCGACTGAAACATATATGAATGTTGAAATTACACGTAGATAAATTTCGTAACATTAAGTGATACTTGTATTACTAAAGAATGATTCACCTTCGCGATTTCTGGCCAGTTCCTGGAATGTATATTCCTCCTGGAAGCGGTTGAAGCTTCGCAAAAATTCGCGCAGTGATAATCTATAAATTCAAAAAGAAAAATCACACTTCGTTTATATTTAATAGAGAAGATAGATTTATATTTCAAGGATAGATTTATATTTAAAGATAATATTGGAAGTAGCAATACGCGGTCTTATAACAAAGATTTCAGTCACCTTCCGGTAGTTAAGGCGTTTTGCGCCTTAGAAATTGCCTTATCCCGGCTAATATATTTGTTTCTCCGACCTTCCCGACTAACGATGCCTTGCTGCAGTCGGGCAAAGTTGATTTCCTCGTCTTTTATGAGGTCGTGCAACTTATCTACGGTTATAAAGAATTAAAATTCGAGCTTATCCACAAATTTGACGACACATTCAATCTGATTAATCGTTAATTAATAATACTTACATAAAAAAATCCATATGTTTGGATGTGTGCCGCCTAATTTCTTCCATGCTACGCCATGGAAGGCCTCAACAAAATTGTTAGTGCGAAGAGGGCACGCATGGACGCTCACTAAAGGAGCCCGCGATATCCAGGTCCGTCGCACGTAAGATATAAACGATAAAACGGCAGGATATGCCTCCGCTATATTATCGGCCAGGTCATTTATGATGGCCAGGCCATCATCGAAATGATCCGCCGGGGCCAATGGCAAACTCATCGTCATTGATAGTACATCGCGGGGAGCATTGGTCAATCGCAAACTGCGCCACTTGCGTAACACGGCCTACAAAGACATGTATAACATATATAGTGTCCTTAATATATATGCGTGCCAACATGAAATAGATATTATGTATGTAATAAAATACTAAAAATGTTTAAGCACAAAATATCTATGTTATAAAGTTTGTTTATAGCCAAAGAAAAGTGAACTTCAAATTTTCCTTTGGCATTTCACGTTGACACTTTTTCCTTGAAGATGATGTATATTTTGTTAGAATGCATAATACCTGCTTAAAATGGAACCAGCAGCCATGAACTTGTCCATTTGGAAAAGTTTCCTGCAGGGTTCGCAGTGTCGCCTGCTCGAAGTCACTCATCGTGTGACGGACACTTTCCTGCAACCCAGGACAAAGCTCCAATAGCTTATCCCACAAAGCCCGATACGTTGCGCTTGTCCGCGCTTCACATAGGGCAAATATCGTGGCGATGCCCTGCATTACACAATATTTTCAGTTAGGGTATACACCGTCCCATACACCGGACGGCCCCCTATTACCGGACACAATATTCATTTTCATGATTTATGAAATCCACGCTATATAAATTAAATTGTAATATTCTTATAATAACAGTTAAAATTATAGTTTCCTAAATAAATGAAGGTTTTCATAATTAATGTAGGTTAAACATGTATAAAATGTATAGAAATTCTTATTCTCGCAATTATCGGCATTTGACCATTTTCATTATCAAAATGGCTAAGCATCACTAGTAGTAAGGGTATGCCGGTTCTAACCCAAATTTGAGTTTGAAGGCCATTTCCCCCACCCCTCCCCCTCCCATCAAACTCAAATTTGAGTTTCAAGGTCGCACGAAATCCATCGCAGCGGACGACGCGACGGACAACCGGGCGGCGGATGACGTCATACAGATGGGCGGAGTGGTGGGGGGTATTAGCGCGAGACCAGATATCGAATCAATCGATAACCGAATCGATACCGAATCCGCATCGAAGGAGGAACCGCGGGTGAATTTTTGCTGCTACTATCGGGCGTGGTATCGCCACAGTCGGTAAGGAAGGAAATATTAATTTAAGATATTAATATAAATGAAAAAACAGAATCTCGGGCGACGGGGCTCGAACCCAAGACCTCCGCGGTACGAGTCAGCCGCCTAACCAACTCCCCCAACGCCGACGCTGTAACATTAGTCTTTAATAAATGGTACATATACAGAGCGTCACCAAGCATAATACATTATTTTTTCATCGGACGATGTCGGGCAATGTCGGGAAAGATCGGCGTTTTTACACACCGCGTCTTCGGATGGATGGGAAAGAGAGAGAGCATGCATTCTAAAGCTTAAATTCAAGGGAGGGAAGAAGACAACAATACACAGTGGTACAGTCGCATGCATTCTATAGATAACAGTATTTCAAGCGCCGCCGCGTATCACGCGATCTCGCGTAATTCGACTCCTCTGGAGCAACCATCATGTAGCGGTGTGAAGAAGGCGTGAATCTTAAAATTAGAAGGCGAGGAGGAAGACGAGTAAATAAAATGGAGACAGAATATACGTTTAAGATATATATTGTTACATAAAAAAGATTGAATAATATATAAATAAAAGTAAATAGAAATTTAATATAAAATAGAATAGAATAGAATATAAAAAGAAAAGAATATAAAACAATAAAAAACTATTGGGGGACGAGGGGGGGTGATGGAGATGATGGGGGTGAAAGTTCCGACGATGGTGAGGGCGGGGGCCGCACCCGCGCACCCCTATACGACCGCGGCCGCCGCAGGGTCCCCGACCGCGGTGCGTGCGACCGCACCCGCGCCACCCGCAGCCGCACAGCCCCATACGTCGTTGCCTAGAACACACAGACACATCAATATAATACTAACACATTAAACATAATAAACATGAAACACATAAAACAATGCAAAGTATTACATACCTGTGGATGCGGCGACGGTGACAGCGAACGGGGTGGTGGCGACGGCTGTGGCGACGGCCGCGGCGATCCCCAATCGCTCGACCACGTGGGCGACGGCGGTGCTGGTGGTGATGGCCCACGTGGTGGCGATGGGGATGGTGATGGGGGTGGGGACGGTGTGAGCCCTAGACATAGAAACTCATGGTAAAATATTGATACGAACACCTGATTTTAGAGCACTTGGTTTAAACAGTTAAACGCGATAAATGTTAAAATATTGTTATGTACATACCTCGCCACCTCATCGAATCATAAACGGAGGGCGGCCTCCAATATCCCATAATTTCTTGAAGAACTACACGTCTTTAATGTTTGAAGACAACTGGTCTCGCTGCATCTCCAGGCTCTCGCATGCAAACTCCTATCATGAAATCGAGAAGTGCGTATCTTTGCAAAGTGAGATGCTGTTGTTCTTCACCATCTCCATCACAAGCCACCTGCATTTTCGCTGACCATCCTCCTCCATGTACTTATCTTCTTCTTCGCTGACCGTCCTCTCCTTATTCACACGCATCTTCTTTCCCTTCTTCTCTGACACATCATTCGACTAGACCATATCACTTAAATGTATCCAACGGGTATTGAACGTTTTAGAACGTATATCAAACGGATATTGAACGGTTTCGAACTCAAGGATAAAAGTCTCGACATGTGTTGAATGTAGTATAATATCATTGTGAACGCTAAATCTTAAACCGAATCTTAAAATTAGACAGCGAAAGGAGAAGGAAGACGGGTGAATAAAAAATGGAGAAATAATATGTGTTTAAAAATGATAATATATTGTTACAAATAATGAATGAATAGTAATAGTAATAGTGAATATAATATAATAGTAATATGAATAGTAATAATAGTTAATACGGATGAAATACATGAGATAACAAAAGAAAAAAAATGAAAAAGAATTTAAATATCCTCTTCGTCGGATGACAATTGCAGAGGTGGCGTCACGAGCCCCTCTTCCATCCATGCAGGGGGCGGCGACCACCGCGGCGGTGGTGTTAACTGCCGCGACGGTGGCGGTGATGATGACGCTGAGGACGATGACGACAACATCACCCCCTCGAACTGCCATGGAGGTGATAGGGGCCCCTGAAGCGATGGCTGCGGCCTCCTCACATCGATCCAGGGAGGCGATGGTGGCGATGGGGGCTGTGGACGTCGCAGGGGCCCCATTTGGTGATATGGTACCCAGGGCCGTCGCAATCTGGCCGCCATCCTCGACCCGAATACCAGGCCCGAGCGCTGCATATGCACCGCTAAGGGTGCAGCCTCAGCCTCCCCTGCCAGAACCCGCGCCATGAGTGCCATTATAATCATCGGCACACGGTTCTAGAACAGATACACAAACATAATAAATATGACACATATCAAACATAATAAACATGAAACATGCAAAACAATGCAAACTACATACCTGCGGAGGCGGCGAAGGCGGCGAAGGTGGCGGCGACGGCGATGGCGACGGCGATGGCGATGGCGATGGCGATGGCGATGGCGAATACTAAAGCATAGAACATCATGATATTAACATGTCCACTTGATTTTAATCTCGCTCGATTTCAATGGTTATAGATGAATAATGTCAAAATATATTGTACATACCAATGAGTCATACTCCGGGGCGATGCGTTGCAATCCCATTTTTCAAGCACCAGAAAAAAATTGTCGCACACAAATTACAAAAATTGCACAAATGTCTAACGATTAAAAATCAGACTGTTCGCCTTCCACAATTAACAGACGACTGGTCTCGCTGCATCTCCTAGCTCTCACATGTAAAAACCCCCTCCTATCATGAAATCGAGAAGTGCATAGCTTTGCAAAAGTACAATGCTGTTGTTCTCCGCATTCATTTTCACAAACTGCACATTTCTTCTTCGTAGACCATCCTCTCCTTATTCCCACGCATCTTTTTCCCTTCTTCTTTGACACATCATGCGACAAGACCACATCACTTTGAATACGTATCGAACGGGTATTGAATGTTTTTGAACATATATCAAATGGATATTGAACGGCTTCGAACGTGCATTGAACGGGTATTGAACGGCTTTGATCGGATATTGAACGTCTATCATACCACTTTGATCGTGCATCGAACGGCTTTGATCGAGTATCGAACGTGTATCGAACGACTTCTGCATAAGTATCGTCTTAATCTAGCGGACATCAAACGCATGAGGTTGGGTTGGGTGAGGGTGAGGGTGAAGAAAATTATACGCATTAAAAAATTGATTATATTTTATTTATGAATTTCTCTGGTGTTTAGACCACCAGTTGAATATTTTAAATACATTTTGCATGGCACAGTGTTTCGCGTGTCTGCCACATCGCAGAGTATTAACTACATTTAGCTTATTTAGAGATTTGATATCCTCGTAGTCAATGTCCAGCGTCTCGATGACCGCGTCTGCTCTCGTACTTTCATCGAGGAAATCCGCAAGCCAGTCGCGTTTCTGCAGCCCTTTAACATATACGACATGGCACGTGTCATCCTCTTCTTCATCGATCGCATCAGCTACAGCTTTCGAAATTAGCCGTTTAGCCATACTGTATGGAACTTCTCCATCGTCCCAGCGTAACCCATGATGTTTCGCCGTTAACCAGCGGATGCTTGATTTGTCAGATTTCGAAAGAAGATAATGCGGCATCGAACTCCCAAAAATATAGTGCGAGAGAATTGTTCCCATTCGTAGGACAGCCACTTCCTTGACGACAAATCTTCCATCAACGATGAACCCTTGCATGTCAACGAACGTTGGTACAGCCATTATCGATACAATTTGGAGGTCCACTCGCTTCCAAGACAGATGAGAGAATGCAGTCTTTCTCGTAAAACATCTCGATTTTCACGATGAAATTTTTTTGCGAATTTCATACAGGAGAGGGCGGGCAAGTAGCGTGGTAATTTAATTTATTTTGCGCACCATGTTTGTCAATGGATTGTATTCAACCACTCTATCGTGTAGAATCAGACAGTAGGCTGTAGTATTTGCAGGCACATTCTCTTTACACTCGAATTCTATGCGCACGTCCACGGTGCCATTCTTGATCGACTCATTTTGTCGCGAGCAATCAATTACCACGAGGGGGCCAAATTGTAAAAATTCAGCCACGGTGAATAATGCCTCGTTGCAACTATACCCATAATATGATTTACGGAATTGCGTATACATGTGATACAAGATGGCGTGCTTATTCTTGTCAAAGTCCAAGTTCAGATCATCATATGGGTAAAATTCCGAGTTGAGAAAAAGTTTTACATTGGCCAATTTGCAGTTGTTGAACATAGTAACGTCTTCACTCATCACATTTCTTCGACCAGTCTGTAGAGCAAGGATCACGCATCGCGGCTTCTCCAGCTGTGCAGATGCCTTCACGGCCCACGAATGCTTGGTCGTGCTCTGTAAGAGAGGATACTCGTACAGATCCCACGATTGAAAACAAATGCTCAGGTTTTGTCCACGTTCCAAAGTATGTAGCAACGATAGCTTATTAACGTCATTTAACGTCACATGGGGCATCCGCCATTGTAGTTTAACCAATTCAATTTCTGGTTCCAACATCGACGATCCTATCAGAGCATTGTTGTCGTTGCGCGATCGTATTAAAATCAATTCGTGACGCGCATTAATAATCATGCGTTTGTAGTCCTCACAAAATCCCAGCAAATATTTGAGTGGGATGCAAAAATTGAAATGACTTTTCACTATTGGCTCATCCCGCCGTTTCAACCCCCATCCAACATTCTCCATATTTTTGTCTTCGCCAGATGTCAGCGATACATAGTTTTTAAGCGTGCTAGTTATTCCAACGTTTCTGCTGCGATCAATCTCCACGCCATTCAGCTCGTATCGAATCTCATCGAATAAGAACGCCATGCAATTATTTCCCAACGTCACCGTTAATGCATCTTTTGGCTTATTTATCTTCAATTTCCCCTCCACATAGAGAAAACTTTCACACGGCAATGTGTATAAATCCTGCTGTTGTATCGGTATTCTTATCTCATCGCTGTATCCAAACGTTGTGTTGACGTATGGGTTGTATGTGTGAGTCTGAAGCTTGACGATGCGATCATCAAACGTCGGCTTCCCTCCAATACTTAGAATGTCAACCATTTTCAACCTAAATGCGCACAATGAATCCCAATGATTTCAAAAATGCAATGTTCGCAGCACTGAGCCTCTTCTTTTTAGCGTGATCGGAGCTGTTGCAGTTGTTGTTGCAGTTGTAAACAATTTCACTTGGAAGAAACGGGTTTCTAGAGTCGTTCAATACAAGCATCTCTTTCGTTCGCACTACATGTATTATCGTCGTCGCCGTCGTACGTGCAATCTGATGGTAATCTCTTCACCTCGAAAATCGAGCAACCGTCCGTTTTGATCCACAACGCGTATCGTTAGATCCGTAATGATCCGTGCGGTGATTGGAAGGTAAATGATCTGCGCGGGCGTTTCCGATATCTTATATCCTGGTGGAACTCTCGGAGAAAATTCATGTATCGTATGGACACGCCTCCCACTGTTGTACGCACCAGCGGTCACGCTACATTCTATACGAACAATGTTCACGTTCATGATATTAATTGGATCGTCCGATTCGTGCCACCGTCCTGGTTCTAATACCCGATTCGTCGAGAATCCCAATAGCGATCCAATGTTATTAGGCTTTGTAAAATCTATGGTGAACCGACAGTACAGTTCGCTTTTCATGGTGTTGTTGTTGGGACGCAACACTATTGGATACGCATCGTTGTCACCACCATCGGTACCGTCGAGATTTTGAGGATACCGTTCGAGTAATCGCTGCTTCAAATACTTGGCAATGGCGTCTAGTTCGTAGGAGCCATGGGGAATCGTAATGTATTCAGGAGTGGTGTCGACGCTGTTGCTGATGTCATAGTTTACGGTGAAGTAGAATTTATCATTGCTCGAGTCGATGTTTGGTATGGTGTGATAAGTTTCAAAGGTTGTTAGACCAAGCTCGTAATCATCGTCACTCAAATCTATGGGTGGAAAGTAGCTCACCGCGAGGGTGCTACTCTTGCCGGTTAGAGTGAATGTTAACGACATATTCCGAACTGTACGGCTCGATTAGTACTGAATCAGAGTGGCGGGAAGTCAATCCTTAAATTTGGTACCGATCGTTTGTAGAAAGCGTAGACATAGTTGTCCACAATTGCTCTGATCGTACTTTTGATAAGACGTTCGATTGTATTCAATTTTCACAGCATCCTTATCCAGATATTTTACCAATTCCTTGGGCGGTCGAAGATTTCCAAAGCTGTCGAAATATATAGCTCGACACCCTCTCTTCGCATATGCCACCCAATGAGTCCCCGACCCCTCGACATTGTCCAAATTTACAATACCGCTCTCGTTTCGACGTACTCCTCCGACTGGTAGCGCGTTTCGCATAAAAACACCTCTAAAGAATGGAATACGCATACGTTTTGCCAACTCCTCCAATTGTGCATCGGTAGTTACACCCGCGGGCATTTTTATTTTTTTTTCGACGTTTTTTTTTTTCGTTTCGATATTCCCTGTCCACGCTTGTATGGTGCGAGATAAAGTCCGCGACCTTCCATGGAGCGATTATGACGTTGCATTTCCTGCAGCTGATGTTGTGCCGCCTTATTATCGTTTACCGCCTTGGCGATCCCCGCCGCTCCACCAGCTAATGATCCGAGAACACCTAGCAGCGGGAGAAGTGGTAATATACCACCCCGCTTTGCCACCGGAAGAATCCGCTTTTTCGGCGCTCTCTTTGGAGTACTTTTGCGGGGTTTTCTTTTCATCCCCATTCCGATTTTCGTCTTGGCCTTCATAGCTGCCCAAACAGCTGTAGCAGCACCTCTTTCACCCAGAGTCGAGTCTCGCGCAACGATGCGTTTTCGCGCTTTGTCAGCGAGAACTTTATCTGCCGCGTGCCTTTCGCCGAGGTCGTTGCTGTACGAATACGCAATATCGTGTTCGCGACACGCCGCGTCCAACGGATTGATGCCTTGATCCCCTCTAGCCAATCGTTTTGCCAGATGTGTTCCTGGACCGCAAAACTGGTATCCCGGAATATGTAATTCGATAGGTAGCGCGTTTATCGCTCGATTTAACAAACCACAGCCTTTCTTTACTCTCGTCGGCGACATTCGCTACAGTTTTTAATCAATGGTGCTGGACCGTCGATATGCGTTCGTTGCCAAGGACGATTATAATGCTCCAGACACCGACGATACTGCCGAACCTCAGAATCGGCTTTTATGTGCTCGGGGAGTCTGTCCCACAACTGATCAATGTGTCTCCCAAACTCTCGGAGTAGAATAATCTTTGGTATATATTTCAACTGCTCAGAGGTTAGGTCTCGAATATCACAATTATCAGACAGGATCAGAAGCATTTTGAATACTGAGCTGTTTTGAGTCGATGCGGACCTATAAATAGGGCGCTTCGACGTATCAAAATCATTTTTCACAGTTTGCGGAGAGGATGCGATTCGTGCGACAACCTGTAACGATACGCGTGACAAATTTTGACGATAAATCACGAGTTATGTCTTCGAAAACCAGACGCAGACATGGTAGCATGCTACCAAACACTATACGCTGCCTCGTTTGTGGCCCATCAAATTGCGGAAAGACAAACGTGTTGGTGAGCTTGTTGGAAAGTCCTCACGGCGTCCGCTTCGAGAACGTGTACGTGTACTCCAAGTCGTTGCAACAGCCGAAATATCAGTATTTGGAGAATTTATTGACTCCGATAGATGAAATTGGCTACTTTACGTTTTCGAATAACAGTGACGTCATCCCACCGTGCGAATCGCTTCCGAATTCTATTTTCATCTTTGATGACGTGGCATGCGACAAGCAAGATACGATAAGGGAATACTTTGCAATGGGGCGCCACTCAAACGTTGACTGCTTCTATCTCTGTCAGACGTATGCAAAGATACCTAAACATCTTATACGCGACAATGCCAATCTGTTGATTCTGTTTAAGCAGGATGGTACCAACTTGAAACATGTGTACAACGATCACGTAAACACTGACATGTCTTACGAGGATTTCTGCGCTTTGTGTCGTAATTGTTGGCAACGGGAGTATGGTTTCGTGGTAATAGACAAGGATAGCGCGATGTCCAATGGACGTTACAGAAAGGGATTTAACGAGTTTGCGGTACCGTGAGACGGTCAATTGTCATCAACACATCGGTGGGAACGCAACGTCAGCGGTACAACGATGATTGATATCGATACTCTGGAGATTAAGGATCGCGAGAGAATAGCGAAGGAAATTGCAAAAACTAGCGAATCCATTCGCAAGAAACATCAGGCTTTGAAGACAGGCAAGATGGAGGAAGATGTCGCGTTGGAGAGATACTTCAAACCTATCGTCGAACCCTTAAAACATATTGTTGAAAATACCTCAGCGGCAGAAGCTAGCACATCACCACTGATGAGCATAGACGTTGAAGGGAATGAAACATTAACGCCTAAAAAAATCCATCCGAAAGGGAACACATCGCGCAAGACAAAGAGGAAACGGCACATGTCGTCTGAATATTCACCCATAACCTCAACACCAGTTCAATCGAAGCATAAACGACGGAATGCTACATCAAACGAGTCTCCCGTTCCTCACACACCAATAAGTACATTTCCCAGTGTACAATCGCTCGCAACTATTGATGACGACGTTTTCGAAACTAGTCCCAATGAGTCGTTTGTAACATCTATCAGACAGCAACTTCAAACATCCGAGGGACAAGAAACGTTTCGCAGTCATTTCGGTCCGCTGGGGCAAAAATACATGAGCGCGATCCTAAGTGGTGATAAGGATACATCAATGGACTATGTGTACGGTGTATACTTTGGCAATAGAGGAACGATGCTTGGGGATAAGGCTTTCGATATAGACAAGGATGATAATATAATCATAGATGGTGTAAAATACAGAGGAACACCCGGTCTTTACGAACTGATTTTCAAGAGAATTCCCAATGATGCTATATACACCGATGCTGATAAACAAAAATACAAAAGTATACTGCTGGCGACGAATGCCCACAGACGCGGTCATGGTGCTAAAAATCCCATATTGAGCAACAAGGGATACAAGTACAGACATGTAATTGCACCGCTAATCCCACGCACATCAGTCAATAAAGCAGGGAAAGGTCTTAGGACACCACGAGCCATGGTGGTAAACGATAACAAGATCGATTACGTACACTGGGACGATCCCAACGAGCTGGTGGATCGATTGCGTTTGTTAGAAGCGTCACGTCAGGCGGGTAACAACTCTCATGATCCCGAAATTCTATCGATTGTCGAGGAACTACGCGAGGTAGGCCTCATTATATAAATTAAGCCGCACGCCAATGATGTGCACTGTATGCATTGAGATGCCGATCAACAAATTTGGGGTATCGCTCGAGAAGAGTGGAGCAGCTAGAATGGACTATTACAAATGGAGTGGTTTGCTTCGAAATTACATGCGAGATAACGCTCTTTGCGTGGTTGGTGCCGACTTTGATGCAAAATCATGCAAGATACGACGCGTAGCTCAACCGGTGGCTGACACCGATGCTGTCAATAAACTATACATGGAAAAGAACATTAAACTTTTGAGAGAGCGGCAGGAAGAATTAGAGAGGAAACTGATCGCGTTTCAAAGAGATATGCTGACGCTGCAAAACAGCGTTCAAAAGATATCGCAGGCGTCGAATTCTATCCCGCAGCAGCGCTGCGAAGGAGAATCATGTGAGGCGGATGAACTTGCCCCTGGACCGATTGGGAGCACTTAATGAACGTGCCCGATAATTATCGCATCATTCGTGTCAAAGACACCTCTGCGATCAAACATGCAGCCATTATCGAAATCCAAGAGTAAAGAAAACCACGGCCACAAGAAGCTACAACTCGTTGAGGAATTGCATGCTCCAGCTCGAAGACATTTTCCGCGGAGGCGTGTCATAGTGCATGGATACGATGATCTGTGGCAAGCTGACATTGTAGAAATGCGTCCATACTCACGATTCAACCAGGGTCACCACTACATACTCACCGTCATCGATGTGTTGAGCAAGTATGCATGGGCGTTGCCGCTCAAGACTAAAAGTGGTGCTGAGGTGACTAAAGCGTTTGCAAAGATATTTAGAGATCGATATCCGAAAAATTTGCAAACCGATCAAGGAAAAGAATTTTACAACGCTGATGTGCAGAAACTCTTGGCAAAGCATAACGTTAATCATTATTCGACGTATTCTGTGATGAAGGCCTCCGTCGTAGAACGTTTCAATCGAACTTTGAAAAACAATATGTGGAAACTGTTTACGCTCAATGGAACCTATAGATGGACCGATGCTCTACCAAGTCTACTTGCAGAGTATAACGCACGAAAACATAGAACCATCGGAATGCGTCCTTGCGATGTTACCCCTGCGATCGCCGATAAGTTGCTAGCCAGCGTATACAGCAACATAAAGATCGCTGCTCCAGCGAGATTCAAGTTGGGCGAGTTTGTGCGCGTGAGCAAATTTAAAACCATATTCGATAAAGGCTATACGCCGAATTGGACAACGGAGGTGTTCAAGATAGCCAAAGTACAAGCAACTAATCCTGCAACGTATCTGCTGGTCGATTCCTGTGGAAAACCTGTTGCCGGAGGATTCTATGAACACGAGCTGCAACGCGTCACCGATCCTGATGTGTATCTAGTGGAAAAAGTCTTACGTAGGAAGGGGGATAAGGTGTACGTCAAGTGGTTGGGATTTGATAAATCACACAATTCTTGGATAAATAAAAATAATGTATTGTAGCATAATAATACATGGTTCAATAAATACAATGATACATACATATGTGTGAACAATTTTTTTATACATTAATTCCACCATTTATATTTTACACAATAAATAGAATAAACACAATAATAATTTTATATTATACATTCTCAAATAATTTTATATTATACAATAAATACAATTTCTATTTTACAATGGGATATTATAATGACCCCAGGGCAGAGTGTCGATCGAATTGGGTACGATATGCCGCTTGTCATCGTGTGGGCTTAGAGCGATTTTAGATTCTGAAATGGTGTACACTTTATGATATTTAGACCGTATACATGATTGTCTGCGAACCATTTCGATCTCCCTATGCAAACATTGCGCGTAGTCGTCGAAAGTTATCGTTCTGGCTATGACGTTGGTCTTGACGCCTTTCGCCTTTTTCGTATCTCTTTTGCCGTCTACGCGAAGTGCATACATTTTCGCTCTAAGACCTACGAATTCGGTCATTATCGCACCGTTATTTTCATCCTTCATTAGCCCCGGAACCTTCTTATTTACGCGCGGCATATTATATGGATTGTCTGTAGGATAATCGCTCGTGTCGAATCTATCGATATTGTGTTTCATGGACTCGTAGATATCATCGCATTGAATGTGATAAATGAGACTATCTGTGTCGGTATATAGAATTTTACAATTTTTTCCATGCTTGGGCGACATGTACTCGTGGTGAAATTCGTACAAACAAATTTTTGATATGTCCAGAATGCACATACCCACATATATCGGCTTGTTGAATTTCACCTCGAGTTTTCGCAATTCAACAGCTATTAAATTTTCCGAAAAAACACTTCTGCTGTGGAAATTCGGTTTCGCGATCATTGCCTCCGCACCATATCGCCCTTCCCAATGTGTCAAAAGTTTTACATCCACGTGATTTCGTACATTTTCCATAGTTTTACCAAATACCGCGTTGTTCATCAATTTGTACAAATTTTTTTCAAAGTCATTTGTCGCGCTTGTTCTGAACCGTGTATTGAGTTCGATGTAATCGCGGAGCCAGGGAGATTGAGCGAATTGAAGCACGCGGTGTATCTTTGTAATACGAAGACCGTGACGCGTGCACTGCTGCAGGTTGCGGTAATGGATAACGTAACGCTGCTTATCGTATACCGTCGCGAGTAATTTGTCCTGCCTGCTGCCAGGTGGTTTGGTACGCGTCGGACAGAACGGTAGATCGGCATGAGCGTCGTGCAGACGTTGTGGATATTCCAGATCTACCTCGAGAATGTACCCCGTGGGCGAATCGACTTTGATTGATGATACGTCAAACTTTGCGACATCTTCGACCCATTGAAATTTAGCGTATGGTAGGGGCTGACACATTGCCCACCCATACAAATTATTCACATCAAAGTACATCAAGTACGATGACTCTTCCGATGCGTCGTAAGATGGCATGTACTTGTTATTGGCATGTGCGTATCTTCCGGAACATTGGCTTAAACCACCACGTATACCGCGTTCGATAAACATGACCATATCAACGTCGGTGAGCAATTCGAATTCAATTTTGGTATGCTTTAGCATGGCATCCCACGTGAAACCAGGTAGAGTATAATAATGCGCCGAATCTAGTCCATAACTCTTGATACAACTTTCGCGAAAATTTTCAAAAATATCTGCCAATAACAAGACATCTGTTTTCAAATACAAGTCGCTGTATTCGCCCAAGGTTCTAATCCCGAAACGTTGCCAGATAGTCTCAGCGTGCGCGTAATCGCTCTCGGATACAGTCTCGCCCGTTAACGAACTGTAGAATGACTCGCGCGGCGGTAAGCATGGATCCTGCAGCTTGTTCGCGCAATCAAGGTATTCGTACGGAAAGACGCCTTTTCGCGTCAATAAATTGAAATCTTCGGTGGATAGTGTTTCAAATTTGGATCGTAAAATTTTTAATTGATCTGTGCTAAGGAAAGATGCTAATTTGTCGAGACTGGTATTGAGAAATTTGTACGAATCGATGAATCGTAATTTAATATTATTTCGCGAGTCTGCTTCAGCCGTATCTTCGACATTTTTTGTGAATGAAATATATTTTTCTTTAGTTATGGGTAATACATCAACATGACCGTCGAAAGCGGTAGCTATTTCCTCGATAATGAAATGCGAATCGTAGCCGGATAAATTATGGAAAACTATGGGGATGTAAAACGCATTTTTATAATTTAAATTGCACTCCGAATGTGCCGGGCCTCTAAACCGTCCGGATAGATGGCAATGATCGCGAACTCGTACATCGTCAGCCTTGAATGATTCTTCGCAAATATGACAGTGTGTTGCATCGCGAAATGTCGTCAACTGTTCCGGAGTTAAATCCAGCATTGGAACATTACTGGTCAAGATGGGTTTGGCGAAGTTTGCAAATTTTTTTAGTTCGTATACGAACCATGAAACGCAATCTGCGTCGCGGCAACATCGATACGTCGATAGCGATGTATCATAGGAACAATGCATATAATATGCAATACTGTGTACTTTATGGTGCTGATACGTATGTAACTTTTTATCTAGATCACCCACTCGATTGTCTTCTGTTTTTTCAATGATGCACTCCAGATCTGCATATACCACGAAGGGGAGCCGCTCCTTCCTGCAGTGGTTGTTGAAGCTGAGGAGATTTTTGCCTTCGGTGGGCAGCAGGATGGCGCAATCGTTCATTTGCCCACAGTCCACTGCATGGGCCTCCAACTTCTCGGCAGATCCGAAATAGTGCATGCACCTGTAAACCCAAAAAATTTTTTTATTTAATTTGTTTCATGAGATATTTCAACATTTCATAAATTTTCTATACGTACCGATCGCAGATGAATTTCTTTTTCTGGTGCCTGCTCAACTGGGTGCTCACCAGCCGGGACAAGTTCTTGATCAGTATAAAGTGCCCTACATCGCCGTGTTCTTGATTCGGCGTGTAGAGCAGGTTGACGTGTCGATCCCTCTTTTGGCTGGTGAGGCGCAACGGAAAGACCGTCGATCCCTTCTTCATCTCCGCCTCGAATGTGTACACATTGATTGAGATGTCGTTCTGTCGCTCAAATTTTCCAATTTGCTCCAGGGACATTGGGAACTCAATGCCTTGGATATTTAGCACCAATGTATAGTCGGGGTACGAACTTGGGCGATCGGGATGTCTTTCCGCGGGATGGAGAGCGGCGACCACTGCCCACGCGAAGCATGCATTATCCTCGGATCGTACGCTAATGGTCGCTTTCTTCAGCAATAAATCACGCGGCAACTTGAAATGACACCCCGCGCGCAACGGATTGTATTTGTTGACATTGATGGTCAGATTCATGATTCTCGTCAATGCCCATCCGCTGTCGCGTTCCTGGAACTCTTCCAGCGATGCCAGGGTGGGTTCGATGACGCATCTCTGGTACCACTCCTGTAGATCGGATGTGCGGAAGAGTTCGCAGTTCCGGGTGTTGATGCTTTTACATGCATGCTTGTCACCTGCCACAAATTCACCGTTGAATACAGTGTTCACTTTGAGGTTTCGATGTTTCCTCAATGTGTCCCGCACATGCTCCAACACAATGGTCCCCGCATCCTGGAGGAAGTTGCGCGGCTCGATGTAATTCGAATTTAGCACGGCACCAGTTAATACGCGGCTATCGAACGCAGCGTCTATTTCGCGCCACAAAAGTCCCGTACTCGAATGTCCTGCACCTTTATGCACGAAACGTCCGCGCAACGAATGTTTCAATCCTTCGAGCTGCGCGATTCGAGCAACCAGCGATTGCCGAACACCGATTGATAATCGCGGGCGTTTCGCTCGGCTGTGTTCTTCCAAAGATTCGATGCACTCGTTGCACCGTTTTTCCCACGCGAGGTATTCTTCCCGTGAAATCAATCGTGCGGATTGATCCAATAATTGGCGGATTACTTGCGCGAATTCTCCCATGGTCGTAAATGGAATGTATATGTAATGTCTTTTCCACGCAACACGTTGCAACGATTTGAGGCTTTGTGCAGTTTGGAGTGCGCTTTTATGACTGATACCACGATTTGATATCTCTGTCTATCTCTTTTGATGTTCCCCCTCCCCCCAAAAGATTGCATGTAAAAAGCCGATTGGTCCAAACAATGCAATTTATGCTGATACAGCATAATTCTGTCTATGATTCACGCATATGTTTAACTCTTTTGGTGTACCCCCCCCCCCCCCCAAAAGATTGCATGTAAAAAGCCGATTGGTCTAAACATGGTTCTATGCAATTTCTGCTGATACTGCATAATTCTTTCTATGATTCACACGTATGGCAAATTAGCGCGCAAAATCATCCGATGCAGTTTCTGCTGACACCGCATAATTCTAAGATTTGACGCTTCCACAGGTATTATATTACAATCGGCGCGTGTCGAGACTTTTATCCTTGAGGGTGGGACTCAAGTTACATGCTACGTTAAGATTGAAACACATTATGGAAAAATTGGTAGTTTTAAAATAAAATGCTGTGGTGGGGGAGGCAATTGCGCCTCTATTTAAGCCGTGCTCTCAGACGCTATTCTATTGTCTTCTTCCCTCCCTCGAATTTAAGCTTTAGAATGCATGTTCTCTCTCTCTTTCCCATCCATCCGAAGACGCGGTGTGTAAAAACGCCGATCTTTCCCGACATCGTCCGATGAAAAAATAATGTATTATGCTTGGTGACGCTCTGTATATGTACCATTTATTAAAGACTAATGTTACAGCGTCGGCGTTGGGGGAGTTGGTTAGGCGGCTGACTCGTACCGCGGAGGTCTTGGGTTCGAGCCCCGTCGCCCGAGATTCTGTTTTTTCATTTATATTAATATCTTAAATTAATATTTCCTTCCTTACCGACTGTGGCGATACCACGCCCGATAGTAGCAGCAAAAATTCACCCGCGGTTCCTCCTTCGATGCGGATTCGGTATCGATTCGGTTATCGATTGATTCGATATCTGGTCTCGCGCTAATACCCCCCACCACTCCGCCCATCTGTATGACGTCATCCGCCGCCCGGTTGTCCGTCGCGTCGTCCGCTGCGATGGATTTCGTGCGACCTTGAAACTCAAATTTGAGTTTGATGGGAGGGGGAGGGGTGGGGGAAATGGCCTTCAAACTCAAATTTGGGTTAGAACCGGCATACCCTTACTACTATCACTCCCATTTAAGAGTCGATATAATAATAATTCAATTGATATAGTGTACAAAAATGAATATGTAGTGATAGTACTAGGTTTAATTGATAATAAAACCTGCATATGGAGGTGATTTAATAATATTTTGAGAAATTAAAGCGAATCCGGGAATTGAGTCAAATTGTATGACATTTTCAGTTACCGGATGGTCGCGATCGTACGAAGGATCTAACCTATTTTCGAATCGATCTAGATGTTTACATTAAAGTAACAATATGTGTGAACTTTTAAGAGAATTTTTAACATTAAAAACTTTATTGGCAGATCTGAATACGAGTATGTAAGACTATAAGAAAAGAATACAGTAAAGATTCGCTTAACAAAGCATTAGAGGGTTATAACCTCACATCGATCTACGGTAAATGCAGCCAACATATAGTTTGGTATTCCAAGAAGCTCGTGACACGACAAAATTAAAAACAAATATAAGGACAAAAAACCTAGACCAGAATGTATTTTAATTACTGCTCATGAAGATGTTTTAGTTAAGTGGATAATGTAGGTATCTAGACAGTGTCCGGTAGCTCGGGCACGGTGTTCGGGACAGTGTCCGGTAGCTCAGGGCACGGTAAATAGTTCTCAAGCTTTAAGTGTGTCCGGTAATTACGACAAAATTTTTTGTTACATTTTTACTAATATCTCTTTAATATTTCATTATTTAGTTAAATCAGAAAGACCTGAACTTACGGAAATGGTTAATAATCAGTTCAATGCAAAAAATTCCCAGAATATATGAACACTTATGTTGAAATTCCTAAATAACTTTCATGTCATCACTAAATGTTCGGTATATGGGTCCTTTACCCTACTTACTTTTCATAGTACAAAGTACGTGATAATCAAAGGATTCACGACCGCATTAGGCTACGGTTTCATCGTATGCGATAAAACAGTTGAAACGTACTCGTCAGAACATCATTCGTATGAAAACGCATCCACTGTAACCGTAGCCTAATGTTGCAGTTGGGACGCGTCCCTGTCTTAAAGGGCTGGTCTGGCGATAATATACCTACTGATTTAATATATATATAGATTTCGGTAGGTGAACTGGAACTTAGCTCTACTAAATTAGTAATTATATTATCACCGAAAGTGCTATTTGTGAGGTAGGGTAAAGGACCCATATACCGAACATTTAGTGATGACATGAAAGTTATTTAGGAATTTCAACATAAGTTTTTGTATATTCTGGGAATTTTTTGCATTGAACTGATTATTAAGCATTTCCGTAAATTCAGGACTTTCTGATTTAACTAAATAATGAAATATTAAAGAGATATTAGTAAAAATGTAAAACAAAATTTTGTCGCAATTACCGGACACACTTAAAGCTTGAGAACTATTTACCGTGCCCGAGCTACCGGACACCGTGCCCGAGCTACCGGACACTGTCCCGGACACCATGCCTGAGCTACCGGACACGAATAAATAGGTTAGATCCTTCAAACGTTCGCGACCATCCGGTAACTGTCGAATCAACACGAGTATTGACCCATATATCGATCACCGGTAATTGAAAATGTCGTACAATTTGACCCAATCCCCGGACTCGCTTTAATTTCTCAAAATATTATTAAATTACCTCTATATGCAGTTTTTATTATCAATTAAACCTAGCACTATCACTGCATATTCATTTTTGTACATTATACCAATTGAATTATTATTATATAGACTCTTAAATGTGAATGATGCTTAGCCATTTTGATAATGAAAATGGTGAAATGCCGATAATTGCGAGAATGAGAATTTCTATACATTTCTTACATGTTTAACCTACATTAATTATAAAAACCTTCATTTATTTAGAAAACTATAATTTCAAATGTTATTATAAGAATATTACAATTTAATTTATATAGCCTGGATTTTATAAATCATGAAAATGAATATTGTGTCCGGTAATAGGGGGCCGTCCGGTGTATGGGACGGTGTATACCCTAACTGAAAATATTGTGTAATGCAGGGCATCGCCACGATATTTGCCCTATGTGAAGCGCGGACAAGCGCAACGTATCGGGCTTTGTGGGATAAGCTATTGGAGCTTTGTCCTGGGTTGCAGGAAAGTGTCCGTCACACGATGAGTGACTTCGAGCAGGCGACACTGCGAACCCTGCAGGAAACTTTTCCAAATGGACAAGTTCATGGCTGCTGGTTCCATTTTAAGCAGGTATTATGCATTCTAACAAAATATACATCATCTTCAAGGAAAAAGTGTCAACGTGAAATGCCAAAGGAAAATTTGAAGTTCACTTTTCTTTGGCTATAAACAAACTTTATAACATAGATATTTTGTGCTTAAACATTTTTAGTATTTTATTACATACATAATATCTATTTCATGTTGGCACGCATATATATTAAGGACACTATATATGTTATACATGTCTTTGTAGGCCGTGTTACGCAAGTGGCGCAGTTTGCGATTGACCAATGCTCCCCGCGATGTACTATCAATGACGATGAGTTTGCCATTGGCCCCGGCGGATCATTTCGATGATGGCCTGGCCATCATAAATGACCTGGCCGATAATATAGCGGAGGCATATCCTGCCGTTTTATCGTTTATATCTTACGTGCGACGGACCTGGATATCGCGGGCTCCTTTAGTGAGCGTCCATGCGTGCCCTCTTCGCACTAACAATTTTGTTGAGGCCTTCCATGGCGTAGCATGGAAGAAATTAGGCGGCACACATCCAAACATATGGATTTTTTTATGTAAGTATTATTAATTAACGATTAATCAGATTGAATGTGTCGTCAAATTTGTGGATAAGCTCGAATTTTAATTCTTTATAACCGTAGATAAGTTGCACGACCTCATAAAAGACGAGGAAATCAACTTTGCCCGACTGCAGCAAGGCATCGTTAGTCGAGAAGGTCGGAGAAACAAATATATTAGCCGGGATAAGGCAATTTCTAAGGCGCAAAACGCCTTAACTACCGGAAGGTGACTGAAATCTTTGTTATAAGACCGCGTATTGCTACTTCCAATATTATCTTTAAATATAAATCTATCCTTTAAATATAAATCTATCTTCTCTATTAAGGGGGAACACCACTGTGACGGCCGGAAAAATGAGCCCATTTTTAAGATTTTTTTAAGGGACAACTTACAGTTTTATTATAAAATTGTTATTACCTATCTTTAGTACAATGTCTTAAGAGACTATAAAAAAAAAGTAATAGAAAAACATGCATAGATTTCCATATACAGTTAATCTCCTACATCCCTCACAAGAAAACATAGGTCGCTTATCGAAACGATATCTTTGGAACGGCAACTCTGAAATCAATTTTTTTTTTTTTAATATAATCGGTATGAGTGTAGTTTCCGTTGTACGTACCGATTTTTAAAAAAAATTATTTTTGTAAAAATGGTGCGCTTGGGAAGAAAAAGTTTCGAAAATCCGCAAAAAAATGGATAGTTTTTCGAGCGTATTTAAAAAAATATGTTTTCGATCAAAAAATCGGTACGTACAACTGAAGATACTCTTGTTTTAAAGATCCTATCAAAATTTCAAGTCGATCGGATAAAAATTGACAGAGCTATTGATTCGATCAGTTAGAAAAATGTCGTTTCGAGAAAATCGCGTTTAAAGTTTGCACGGGAAAAATCACACTTCCGTTCGTGACGTTCACTGTCACTCGAATGCCCGATCAACGGTTGCATTTCTTCGATTCTCGAACGAACAGCGTACCGTGCGTAAAAACGGGAAAAACCCAAAATATATAACCTTTAACAATGTGGGGGAACAGTGGGTAAGAAAAATGTCGGCGCGCTATTTGCCGCTAACATAGCGCGCTCGGAACGGCATCGTGACGCGTCTCACAAAATGCACTGTATCTTCGTCAATTCTTCGAATATCAACTTGAAATTTTCAGAGAGTATTTTTGAAGAGTTAAACATTAAGAAAGTGAAGAAAAAAAAAATCGAAATTTTTTCAACTTTCACAGTGGTGTTCCCCCTTAAATATAAACGAAGTGTGATTTTTCTTTTTGAATTTATAGATTATCACTGCGCGAATTTTTGCGAAGCTTCAACCGCTTCCAGGAGGAATATACATTCCAGGAACTGGCCAGAAATCGCGAAGGTGAATCATTCTTTAGTAATACAAGTATCACTTAATGTTACGAAATTTATCTACGTGTAATTTCAACATTCATATATGTTTCAGTCGACGAAAATGATTCTGAGCCTCAAACGGCCGACCTAGATCACTCAGGTACGATATGTATATCACGGTATCCTTAATTACAGCTAGTAATATACAAAATATTAAACGCTGTCGATTCTTATTTAGAATATACATTTTCTATGCGTAAATATTCTACAGTTGCTTGTTTTTTTTTAAATATAATTCGAATTCGTTGGCCATACATTAAACATTTTAAACATGCACTTAAACGAATAAGTGATGTGTATGCACGGTGTTTCAGAAGTGATGGTACAGCCGAAAAGGGAGTGATTCTACATAAAACGATAACTCGATAATACAGAATATTTTTTTTTTAATCACGCTTCGTTTCTGAGAGAATTGATTTGAATTTCGACTCGGTTCGTGGTACTAGTAGAGTACGCGGGGGTACAAAGAACACTCGTTGTCTGAACCTTGTCTCCATCTACTACTAGTCCGACGCATTCCCCTTACTCCGCATTCCTCTCAGCCGTATTAAGGGGTTATACCTAGTCAGGAGGCCGAAAAGAGACGAATGTTTGTGAATTTTTTTTTTGAAAAACTGAAGCATCTATTTTTACAGAACTTTTTGCGCTTAAAAGAGCAACATCTAAAGAAGATTTGGTAATTTTTTCGTAAAAAATATTTACGTTTATAATAAAATTACAATCGATATCCAAGAAGCCTTTTATAAAAAGTTGTTTTGCGGTGAGCACTGTAATTCGGAATCAGATTATCTAAAGTAAAAAACAAAAAAGATTTCGTTAGTATATTAATGTATCTTTCGACTGACGGCGGGGGATTTTCGAAATATTAATTTAAAATAAAATGGCGGTTATTTAAAGTTTGAAGGACCTGATTTTCGCGCGAAAAACCGCCATTTTCGTTGATAAAATCGAAAATAAACATTAAAAAAAAATGCGAACGATAGTCGATAGATTTTTATATAAAAAATAATCCCACAAAGTATGAGAAACATTGGTGCAGTAGTTTTTGAGATATCGTGCTCATCGTTTTTAAAAAGGCTTCTTGGATGTCGTTGTATTTTTATGATAAACGTTAAATATTTTTCTACAAAAAAATTACCAAATGTTCTTTAAATGTTACTCTTTAAAGTGCAAAAAGTTCTGTGAAAATATATGCTTACACTTTTTGAAAAAAAAATTCGCAAACATTCGCTTCTTGTCGGCCTCCTGACTAGGTATAACCCCTTAACCCGTATTTCTGTGCAAGCACAAGACCCTAAAGTTCCAAGTTAATTTTCTAGGAAACAAAGCGTAATTTCAAAAAAATTTATTCCATGTTTTCAACTTATGTTTTTTACCACCTTCTCGGTTGTATCACCAGTTCTGCGATACCCTGTATTTAGCTGGGATAAATAGAGCAAACGACGTGTATTTCTATTGCTCAGAATTTGAAAAAATGATACTGAACATTATCTTAAGAATAAGTGTATGTGGAACGTATCCAGGTACTATTATCGGTGTTAGTGCCCTTCTTGCTTTTTAAATTTTTGGGTAGGGGTGACCGGGGCTAGTTGATACAGGGGCAGGTTGATACAGACGAATTATCTCGACACCGCATATATGTAACTCCATTTGAGCGAGATATGTGAAGATTGTTAGTCAATTTTTTCTTACGATCCAGCGTACGTGTGTCTACCTTGACGTTAACAATTGTTTTTTAACTGTTTTCGTTTATATAGAGAAAAAGTAAATAGTTTTGATTCGATACATCTAAATTGATCGTCTAAATAACATAGTTTCATTCATTTTGTATGTATTTTCTTAAGTTTTCGCTTACTATATATTAAAGGGGAAGGGCCAAAGAATATTTTGGCATATTTGTTATTAAGTAACTAATTCAAACAAAAATGAAAAAATTGAAAACTGAAAAACGTATCAACTAGCTCTGGTCTCCCCTACTCAATACCTATATATGTTTCTATTGCTACATCGCAGCTGATATATTACCTCTTAAAAGGAACTATTTTGCACGTGGTTTAGTTTCTGATTTAGTAAAGAGCGGTACCGGTATAAGATATATTATAATAGCATTATAAAAAAACAAACGCGAATTCACACCGAGATGTACTATTTATTTTTCCTTATCGGACGGGAAAGAAAATTCGGGAACAAGAACTTTAGTAATCATATATCAGCTGCAGCGTATTACTTGAAAGACATACACGATATCACATTACCGGTAGCTGCACGATTAAAATTCGATCAGATCGACTGCTGTAAAAAAATTCTCAGTGTACCGTGCGTGGATGAGCAAAAAGCTAACCGCTAAGCAAAGGAATGCTTCTATCCGATGCATCAATCAAATAGAAAAGGGCCGAGTACTTCAAAACCCCTGTGCCGCCACGTTAGCCTTCTTCTCATCAACGCGCAGTAGATATGTAGGCATTGTCATTTTATGTATTTCATGCATACTATAAGTTTTTCTCTATTCCGGCATTCTATGTGCAGAAGTAACTCCTGAACCGGCAGATAGAGTTCCTGAACAGGCAGATAGAGTCCCTGATCCGGCAGTTAGAGTCCCTGAACCGGCAGAGGAAGTGTCTGTGCAGGCACGCTCCACTCTAAACGATCAAGAGCAGCAAGCTGCACAGCCACTGCGACGAGGTCGTCGCAGGTGTCGCGGTCGTGCGCGGTCTTCACCAAATGCGGAAGACCAATCGACAGCCCGTGCGGTACAGCCCGCAGGACCAGAGCGCCGACAGAATACGACTATAAGAGTTGAGCGAGGAGATCTCAACAGTCGAGGTTGGTATGAAAGTGTTTCATACAGACAATTAGCAGCAATCGATTCCGGCTTATTTGAGATGTACAGTAATTCCTCGTTAGTGTCCCGTTTTTACCATGCGTAATAGTCCCGCTCACTATCCCCACCATTTCATCGCATCCTTCAGTCGAGAGTGAGAGAATCCGATATGTGCGAGAGAGAACAAAAGAGTCGACGCGAAGTTGTCGTCGGCACGAAATAGTATCCGCATCGCGTTAGTGTCCCGCCGCCAGCCCCGATCGTCGAGATTCTAACGAGGCATTACTGTATTGATAAACACAAATTGGATTGCGTAAAATTGTTTATGCAAATTTCAAATGATTCAAACGAATACTAAAACTACTCGCGCAACGTAATAATACCAGCGCTTACTCCACTCACGTTACGGATATTGTAAAGTATCACATGTCTTTGATTGATTCTTATTAAATCAAGAGACACGGTAGTGTCTCGCGCCAAGTATATTTTGATCCCAACAAAATTACCTTTTTTTAAAAAAAGGTACAAAAAAGGGCGCCAAGTATATTTATTCACCCATAAAAATGAATCCCATTTAAATTTACGACAATGTTTTTAAATGGGATTCATTTTTATGGGTGAATAAATATACTTGGCGCCCTTTTTTGTACCTTTTTTTAATTTTAAACTTACCACAATTAGGTGATACGTCCGAAGGAAGGACTACAGTCCTTCGCGGCAGTGGCGATAGCGACGGCGGTGTTGCTGCCGATCATCGGACCAGCGCTGATCCAATGCCCAGCACCTCGACCGGCGTTATGGAAAGTATGTAATTGATAATTGCAATTATCGTTGATTGTATTGCATCTTATTCCTGATGCAGTTGAAAGTACATAAAACACGCACAGAATCTCACTTGTCTACCTGAATAAGAATGATAATTATAGCATTTTAAAGACTACGAACCTGAGGAGAATTTGAATAATTACATTTTATCATTAATATAAACGCGTGCGTCGTAAAATTTAATTGGCGTATTTCCCACCAAAATTGTTTAACATACATGTCTTGTTACACCTTCTAACTGAAATATTAGTGGAAATGAGAATACGTTGTAAAAAATGAGCTCACTGCGCCCATCGCGTCATCTCTCTCACAAGCTGCCGATAACTTTAGAAAACTTGTTTTGTTCATATTTTTATACTGTACTTTTACAGACAAATTCCTTCGAAGGCGTACCTTTCGCTTTATATTCACTAGCTTCTCTAATTGCTTCCATTTCAATTCAAATTTAATACTTACCATTTGTTTCGCAGATGACGGCAACCGATCAGAAGGCGGGGGTATGTGTTGTGTCTGCCTGTGTCTACGGGCGACACACGTTATTATACCATGCGGGCATTTATGCTTATGTACAGAATGCCTGCCAAAATTGAAGCGCAAAAGGTGCCCCGTTTGCCGTGCGCGCTACGACATGGTCGTCAAGACAATCTCAACTTAATTTGAGGTATGCCATTTACAATACTTTCTCACGCGTATGTCCAAAACTGAATAGTTACCATAATATGGTATAACATCGTTGCAGGAAAAATTTTCAAAACAAATGGGGTTTTGAATTCTAGTGGAATAGGCCTAATGGGGACACCACTTAAAAAAAAACGCATCGACGATAGTACCTCTAGGGTGATGTGGAAATCTATTTTATTCAAGTGTAATACAGACTGCCCGTTTGTTTTTGCCCATATAATTTCTATTTACACGTCCCGGAAGTCCTAGAACTTCCAGCGTCTTCCGTTACCGTGAGCAGGGTACGTTCATGATCACTCAGCCATCGCTTTAGGCTATTTATACATATAGCAACAATATTAATTAAACTGTTGCTTCAAAGCAAAAATGACGAATATTAGTTGATAAATGATTATTCCTTAAGGTGGATTATTCCATGGTATTGCGTGCGAAACCAATCAATGTAAAAATGCGACTAACCGATCTATGACCACCCTATGGCCACCAGGGTCAGGAACAGCACTAGACTATGCTTGCGAATCTATACCGGAAAGTTAAAACTGGTCACAAGCCCGTTGTAAGTCATAATTTATTAAATAAATGCTTTTAATTCATATTGCTCCGTAATTATCCATTAATTCCTTTGCTCCTTTTCCACGTTGTTGCATTCCGAATTGTTTATTACCAAACTGTGATCATCGTTTGTAACATTTAAATGAGTTTCGAATTTTGTGTGTATGCTGTTTTGCTGTCTGTCAATGTGTACGCGCGCCGAATTTTAAATATACTGTAGGCTTAATTGTATACGCGCCATCTTGCATACCACACTACTATACGAAACGTTGTTCAAATTATAACTACAATTAATTAAAATATTTCACGTGTTCCAAATTGTATGTGTACTAAATCGCATGTGTTATAATTTGTATATGTCCTAAACAGAGTCGGCGAGAGGATGGATGGCGCATTTATGCAAGAAAATTTTTGGTAACCCCAAATTTTTGCACCTGTTTTCTATTTAATATGTTTTGACATTAAAACGTACAATAAAAAGAGAATTACATTTATATTTGGTTTATATGGGAGTTGGATTCCTTTATTATTAAGTCTGCGATATAGTTTTTAGCGCCCCCTTCGGCTGGCGCCCTTATGCAACGCATTACTTGCATAATGGGTTCCGCCGGACCTGGTCCTAAATCGCATGTGTCCTAAATTGTATGTGCACTATAAATCGCATGGGCGTAATCGGGGGGAGGTGTGGGCACTTGCCCCCTGACTGGAAAAAAATAAATTAAACGTTCGTCCAAAATTAAAAGTAATTCCGTATTACACGACCCCGTTTATATTGATTATTACATATGTACATAAATTCAAAATTCAGTGCACAAATGATCGAATTGGAAGCCGGAGGAGTCTTTTATTGACCGCCCCCCCCCCCCCGGAATGAAGGGGGCCATAGGCCCCCCCGAATGAAATCCTAGCTATGTCCATGATAAATCGCATGTGTTTTAAATCGCATGTGTCCTAAATCGCATGTGTCCTAAATTGTATGTGTCCTTAATCGCATGTGTCCTAAATTGTATGTGCACTATAAATCGCATGTGTTTTAAATCGCATGTGTTCTAAATTGTATGTGTCCTAAATCGCATGTGTCCTAAATTTTATGTGCACTATAAATCGCATGTGTTTTAAATCGCATGTGTCCTAAGTTGTATGTGTCCTAAATCGCATGTGTACTAAACTGTATGTGTCCTAAACCGCATGTGTCCTAAATTGTATGTGCACTATAAATCACATGTGTTCTAAAATGTATGTGCACTATTTTCTGTCTTCTATCTTGTGTCCTAAATTGTATGTGTCCTAAATCGCATGTGTCCTAAATCCCATGTGTCCTAAATTGTATGTGTCCTAAATCGCATGTGTCCTAAATTGTATGTGTCCTAAGTTGCATGTGTCCTAAATTGTATGTGCACTATAAATTTCATGTGTTCTAAAATGTATGTGCACTACTTTCTGTGCACTATTCTGATGTGTCCTACATTGCATGTGTAGTTTTGTACTGTGTCGTTTTGATATGGAGCCAAGGAAGCCTATGTTGCACCCGAATGTATATACCTTTTCTAGACATTTCGCGGGTAAATTATAACATAACTTTCTTATTCTACGTGAGAATGAATACACGAATCTCTGAGCGTGAAGCTGCGTCTCGACATTGTGAGGATGCCGCGCGAGGCATGCTTCGCGAAGTGGAGAGTCTGGAGACTACCTCGATGATGATCACTTTGCGAGGCAGGCTATTGCGACAGTCTCGCGCTACATCCAGCATGATATTTGCGTCGCCTGAGCAATGCGATTTTTTATCTTGAGGCCGCGAGGCACCTTTGAGCACGTCGAAAAATCGACGGCTGATGCCTCGTAAAGTAATAATGATCGAGGTAGTCTCCAGACTCTCCACTCCGCGAGATGTGCCATGCGAGACAGCCTCGCAATGGCGATACGCAGCTTGAGAAACACGCGGACACTCAAACAATCACAGCTCACACGATAGATTTTGCACAAAAAATTACAACAATACTATGACGGTAATCGGAAACTTTGCCCGGAATATGTCTAAATACAGTCTTGGGTTGGAAGTAAAATGTAGAAGTATGTCAGTTATTATGAAAGTGGCGTCGCGCCAAATTTAAAAAAAAAGAAATTGAACTTTACGTTTATCATGTATCACGTTGATATAATACGTAAAAAAATGAGTGAAATGTAACAAACGAAAAATTTGGACTTGGACCACTTTCATTATAATCGGCACATATAGTGAAAAAGACACGGATAGTAAGCGCGAAAGTACTTACGATCTTTACTGCTCGACATTCGTTTTTTTTCTAACGATCGAGCCTTTGCTACCGTCGAGGGTGGGTCAGGGCCCAAACTGCCTTTCTCACTCCCTCAAGATTTTGTATTTCACTCGCACCAAGGCCTAAGCGGGACGTCATTGGCCCGCGTAAAAGTTCGAATGCGCAAAGGTTTGAAAACGTGGCGCGCGTCCGCGCATACTTGCGGGGTGTTCTTTCATCGCCGTCAGACAAATGGCAAAGGATAATGGTAGAACGAAATATGAATTCTTCGCTAATGAAATCGGTGATACGTCAACAGTATATGCACAGGATAATAAAAAATTCTTTCCTGTGCACATTTCTGGGCACCAAACAGTATTCCCGGAAGTACATATTCTACGTAAATGTATGAGCATACCACCAAACCTAATGAGAAAGAGAGGAAGAGGACGCGTATATTCGTCCCTTTCCCACTAACTTCTGTTTAGCCTCTCAGCATCTGTAAACAATGCAGCGACAACGCTAGCTGATCAGTTTCTTGTCGTTTGCACTACGGTGAAAACGCAGAAAGCAATCGGGCTTTTATTTGATGCGCGGATATTGATATATTCATAATTTGTGAATTGTTCCATTTCCGCGTGGTTAGTTACTGTAGTGTTGATAACTGTGTGTGATCATTCACATTTATCATTGTAATGGAATCGAAGAAAGAAGCCGCAGATGCAAAAAATAGACGCTATTCGAAGGGTGGTGCAAAAGTGAAGCAGCCTACGTTATCTGCGAAGCGTTTGTCCAAAAATAGAAAGCATCGAGAAAGGTAAGTTATGTGTTATGGTACAGATTTGCACGAAGTCGCAGTTTGACATGTAGTAGTAGTAGTAGTAGCACGGTATTTTATTGTATATAATATAGTATTATTCATATTCTTCAAATATGTATATCAACACAGATATCTTTGACGCTTTACGTACACATATTCTATGCTATGCGCACCGCAACGCATGTCATTACTTTACCCCTCTTGCCCCACTCATTCTATTCCAATTCGTATGTTCATCATTATTTAATTAATTAATAATCCGATTTATACCGTGTATGGACTCATTTTCTTGTGAAAAACGTCAGCAGTGCGTTCCTGCAATTTTCATGCCGATGAGACGCAATGTAGAAATTTTAAATTTCGTTATATATTTTATACAAATGATATGCGTTTTATTACCATAAAACGTTCAAACTATACGCGTTTCGTTAGGTATGCTTCCTTTATGATGCAGTTGCGACTATTTCAATGGTTGTACGTAGTTTCGAATGGATAAAACATACACTTTAGATTTTATTTAGGTGATGTAGAAGATAATGTTTAAAATTAGCAACAGTCATCGATGATTTGCGATTCGATGTTCAGCATATGTAGTTACTTGTTGAATACGAAATACACAGTGCTTTTTCTTCTGTGGAATTTTGTCCGCAATATATACGTCCATGTGTACCTTCAGCGAAATTTTTTCATTGAAAAGCGCAGTCTTCGAAACATTCTCCAGGCCTCACTGGCAACCTTTGTCCCATCCCGGGCAATGTTTACGACATCTCAAGTACCCTGCAGTTGTGGATACAGCTACGCGAAAGAAAATTCTATTCCGTAGAAAGATATTTTCACACAGATTTTCTCGTACACGTTACACGATGTAATATCGGTTTCGACCAAAAATGGTCGACATTGTATCATGTTTGTGCTCATCATAATCAGGAAAATGTTATGAATATTTGAAAGAAATATTTATGCAGAAGAAATTAAAAGTAAAAAAGTTGAGCCGTTATGGTTATTGAAAAATTATTGTGTAACCTGCAGGGTTGCCAACAACATTATGCAGGACCGCTTATTTAGCGGGAAGGAACACCTACAGGAGTGGTGCACAGTGGTCCGAATCGCCTAAAACGCGATTAAAAATCCTTATGTTCACATTTCACGCTTTATCATTATGAAGATGGTTATTCCAGGGAAAATTCCAGGAAATGTAACATGCGATTAAAAACGACCATCGCATAATTTCTTATATTTCAGTGATTTATAACTTTTTATATATTTCAGTAACATAGAATGAATGCACAATTTCATCTTATATAGATAAATGATAGCATTTTCAATATCTGAAGTGTAAATTTTTACACATTATTGACTTTCCAGTTTCCGCGTGTTCAATAGCTTTTACTATCATAAAAACGCTATCTGTGTTAATTTTTCAAAAGTTGATGCCATAATTAACTGCAAATAACACAATCAAATCAGACAGTACGGTAATAACAATTTTATTACAAGGCTCCACGGGAGCCAGGACGACAAGACTCCTAGCCAGCGATCTGAATTGGAACGACTTAGAACGTGTCTTAAGGAGCGGCAATCGAAGGGCGAAACAAATTTGACCATTCGCTATATCCAGGGTGATCCGAAAATCGTCCATGGTGGTTCTGCTAAAAATCTTCCACCAAAAAACGCGTAAATTACCCTAGTGTGTACTATCAAAACGTTAGGGGGCTGCGCA
Source organism: Andrena chrysosceles (assembly GCA_963855975.1). NCBI lineage: Eukaryota > Metazoa > Arthropoda > Insecta > Hymenoptera > Andrenidae > Andrena > Andrena chrysosceles. Next base: position 40,259,602 of record OY979766.1, on the reverse strand, counting down.
CTAAGCTTCATGAATTGTCATGCTCTATCACCTGTCTTTCTGTGAACTACGATGTAATTATTTTAGTTGAAACTTGGCTAACGCCTCAAATCTCGTCCGCTGAACTTGGCCTATCGGATTATCAGGTTTTCAGGAAAGATAGATCTATGGCCTCTAGTATTTTTACGAGAGGTGGTGGTGTGTTAGTTGCGATTAGGAATACACTAACCTGTACGCTGATTGATGTAAAGTGCGATAGTCTGGAGCAAATTTTTGTACGTGTGCGTGTTGGTAACAATCATCTAGTGTTTGGTGCTATTTATGTTCCGCCGGCCTCGCCTCCGCTAGTGTATGAGAATCACTTTAATTGTATCTCCGATTTGAATCATACTTTTGTAGATGACAGTATGTACATTTTTGGGGATTATAATCTGCCCCATGCGATCTGGGTTGTTGATGAAGATTGTTGTTGTATTAAAAAGCCGGGTGTATCTTCTCAGGAGTCAATGGCTATAGATATTGTATTGGCTAACAACAACTTTTGTAATTTATTTCAGGCTAATGTAATTCCCAATCATAATAATGTAATGCTCGATTTGGTTTTTACTAATGATTTTAATTTGTCAATCGTACGGGCTATTGACTCCCTGATTGTTCCGGATGTGTATCATCCTCCTTTAATTGCGTATCTATTTACTCCGATATTGGGTGACAATAAGCCTCTGGACGACTTTGTTTTCTTGGATTTCGAGCATGGTGATTACCTAGGCATTGTGTCCTACCTTAATACGATCGATTGGGATATTGTTATGTGTGAGAATGATCTCGATAGCGCGATTGACCTCCTCTATTTCCATATGAACTGTGCTATAAATGTTTTTATCCCTCGTCGTGAAATCAGATGCTCGCAACATCCTAAATGGTTTTCTCCTAGGCTAAAAAATCTTATTCGCGCTAAAAAGAGGGCTCATATGGAATATAAGCGGTCTTTCCTGCATTGTGATTATTTAAACTTTGTGAATTTACGGTCTCAGTGCAAATCTCTTTGGAACTCTGACTATAATAGTTATATTGCAAAGGTTGAAAACTCATTAAAGAGCGATGTTAAATGTTTTTGGAATTTTGTTAACAACAAGCGGGGTCACTCCGGCCTTCCAAAATCTATGCGACTTGAGGGAACTGAGGAGTCAACAGATGCTGGCCTTGCAAATCTTTTCTCAGCTTATTTTGGGTCGGTTTATTCGACCCCGTCTGTCGTTACCCCGGCTGCGAATACTGTGCGTGATTTTGACTATAACTTTAGCATGTGCTCGATCTCGATCTCGTTGGAAGAGGTTTTTGAAAAACTCAATAAGCTTGACTTGAGGAAAGGGCCGGGATTTGACGATATTCCTCCGATTTTTCTTCGTGAATGTATCTATGCCTTAGCTAGGCCCCTATGGCTTATTTTTAATGCCTCACTTGAACGAGGGGTGTTTCCTGCTCGCTGGAAAACAAGTCTTGTCTCGCCGGTTTTCAAGTCGGGTGACAGGGCTGATATCGGTTGTTATCGACCAATATCTAAGATCTCCATTCTGCCTAAGATCTTTGAGGAAATTGTTGTGGATAAACTTACTCCGTTAGTTACAAGTATTTTATGTGAGCAACAGCATGGCTTTGTGCCAAAGAGGTCGGCGGTAACTAACCTTGGAGTCTACCACTGCTTTGTATCGGAGGCTTTAGAGGAGAGACTGCAGGTTGACACGATCTACACCGATTTCAGTAAAGCATTCGATAGGGTTGATCACGGTATTCTCGTGTCAAAATTGTCCTCCTGGGGTTTCGGTAAGCCATTACTGGCATGGTTAACTAGTTATCTTTCTTGTAGGAGGCAAATAGTCAAGGTTGCGAATAGCCTTTCTGAGCCAATAAGTATCTCCTCTGGTGTTCCTCAGGGTTCGCATCTTGGCCCCCTTTTGTTCAATCTGTTCATCAATGATCTTGTTTATGTATTTCAAAACTCTAATTTCTTATTATATGCTGATGACCTTAAGATTTTTAGAACAATACATGATGTGCAGGATGCGTCTGATTTGCAGGATGACTTAATAAGATTTGAGCGATGGTGTGTGGATAATAGTATGATACTTAATATGAAAAAATGCTTTTGCATGAGATCATCGCGTGCAAATAACTTGATCGATTTTGAGTATAAGTTGGATAATGAGGTCATTTCAGAGGTGGGGGAGATTGCTGACCTTGGTGTCACCTTTTCTAATTGCCTTAATTTTAGCAAGCACTATGAAAATGTAACGGGAAAGGCGTTGAGGACCCTTGGTTTTGTATTTAGATTCGCTAAGCATTTTAAGAATAGGGACTCATTAAAGCTTCTCTACACTTCTCTGGTACGGCCTCATCTAGAGTATGCGTCGGTGATCTGGAATCCTAAGCACAAGATTTATATTAACCTTTTTGAGAGAGTTCAGCATAAATTCTTGAGGTCGGCTGCCTGGGTTTTGGGGAATCCTATGGCATTCTCTGACCATGAATATGGTCCGATTCTCCGTGATCTCAATCTTAGGCCGCTTTCTCAGAGAAGGCTTATATCTGATATGCTGTTTTTGTACAAGGTACTCCATAACCGAATAGATTGTGCTGACTTGCTAAGTAGATTAAACTTTTATGCCCCGTGCAGATATCTCCGCTCTAGACCTGTGTTTGATTTCAGATTGCCATCATATGCTCATCATACCGCTGACTCCATTAATCGGGCCATGTGTGAATTCAATGAACACTTCCTGAACATTGATTTGTTCTCGTGTACAATTAGTAACTTTCATGTGTTGCTGCAAAGGGCTGTGTTGGATGTATGCGTAGGTGTGACTGTGTGATAGACTGATTTTGTTTTTGTTATGTTTTACTGTTGTAATTGAAAAGGGTTGGTCCCGTTTACTACTATAATAATAATAATAATAATAATAACAATTTTGACCTCGGAATCAGATTCTGCGACCCCAAAAATCCCTGGAATGATCATCTTCATAATGATAAAGCGTGAAATGTGAACGTAAGGGTTTTTAATCGCGTTTTCGGCGTTCGAACCGCTGTGTTGTGGTAATGTGTGCGTCAGCGATCGTCATCACGCGTCCGTTACCACCGCTCCTGTAGGTGTTCCCCCTCCGCTAAATAACGCTGTGTCTCTATTAGCAGATACGCTGGCTTTATTTCTCGGCTACTACGACCCCCCGTTCTATCCTTCTCTTTTACCACCCATTGACAGCGACAAAGTAACCGCGAGAAGCGGAGAATGCTGTACGCTGAATACCTATACCTATATCGTACAAATTCAATTTCGAATCGAGGGACGTCTTTTATTACTTACCAACTACTCCAATAAGTGAAAATTGTTTAATATACATATTCCTGTTTAGTATCTGTTCCATCGGACATAATGGTACAAACGTTTTTTTTTTATGAATGAGTTACTGGAAACGATGTCAAGGTCAAGTTAGTTTTTTGTAATAGAACGGTATATTCTTTTATTGAGGTGTCACAGGATGGTATTTCGATTTCTCGCTATGTATCTATTTGAGAATTTAGTCCGGGTAATATGTAATCGGTATCCCCACTGATGTGTAGGGTTGACTTTATCTGAAATAAACAAACGTAACCGAGATCTTGATCACATTGAATGATGAATGAAGAATAACGTCTCCGTCCCCGTAGAACGTTCGGTCCCGTTTCCTGGCATATCGATCGTGAAATTTTTCATACATTCCTGAGTACCACAAACATCTATCCGGACGTAAGAAAAGTAATTGTATTTTTTTTACTCAAGCTAAAATCTAACTGACTCCAATGGCCATGCAGGCAAAAATTTTGCCCATCTGGGCTACAGGCAGGCAGCCCTTGCCGAAAAACCGAAAACAACGCTTCGCGCCCCCATCGACTCGCCTTGTGCGAGGGTAACGAAAGTCGAGGTCAGTCCCACGCTTTCAAAAAGCTATCTAAAGAGACAGGGTGATTCGCGGGAAAGCGTGCTCGTTGACGAGAACCAGACGGATCTCCAACACCGGCGCGGTCAAGTAGAGTTTACTTCGCGAAAGGCAAACGACACGTGTTTCTCGGACCCTTCGTTTCGTCGTTATTTTACAACGTTCCATAGAACGAAATATCACCCTGCAGCCCCTCGTTGAATTGTAGGAGGTGCAACGTTAAAAATAGGATAATGATTTGCATTGCCGGCCCATCCTTTCTACGTCGTATTGTCTGAGTGTGCAAAAGGGCAAAATGTTTGTTTGGAAATATTTTTATTCCTTCAAGTTATAATTTATTAGAAATATTGTCCTGTGTGCCTTACACAATGTTGTACCATTTCAATTATATTATTACCAACTCTCTCTCTCTCTCTCTCTCTCTCTCTCTCCCTCTCCCACTCCCTCTCCCTCTCCCTCTCCCTCTCCCTCTCCCTCCCTCTCTCTCTCTCTCTCTCTCTCTCTCTCTCTCTCTCTCTCTCTCTCTCTCTCTCTCAAAGACACAGGTAAGAATCAGCCTTTCCGTGCTTACGCTGGGGAAGTAAGAGTACCTAATAAAAATTCTCACTTCAAAAAACATTTTAACCCTTTATACTCCAATTGTTTTAAACAAATGCAATTTTATAGTAGCAGGCCACTATTTACAAATTTGAAAAAAATGAGGATACAGCCCTACTTGGGTTCTTTATGATCACGTTCTTAGAAACGCGAACACTTTAAAATTTGTCGCATGAAAATTAATTGAATATGATGCTGCGCCGCCCAGCACCCGCTCGACAGACTGAGCCGTGCGTGCTACAATATCTAGCATCTATTTCTTTCATTCCTAACCTTCCGTGGCCTTGAAAGTCATAGTGTTGCGAGGTTTGCTGGGGTGGAGATTCTCCTGTAGAATCTTGCTGCACTCCGCGGGTATCCTCGAACGGATCGTTCCTCGGGCTCCGATAGGACGGGTGAAATGCCGGGAACGGGATTCTCGGGTCGAGCCCAGAGGTAGTGGATCGTGCCGGTTAAAGAGTTGGAACTCACCATAGTTATAACAAGTTTATTGCACTGACGCGACGAGCGATCACGGGCGTGATCGCGTACTGATCTTTTACAAGTGATATCATTGATTGATTTGCCGTGGGTTTATATACAATGTTTTGGGTCACGGTTTGGTGGCCGCGGGGGAAGGCCTAATGGTCTTCGCCCGTGGATCTGGGTCTCTGCAGCGTATGCGTTTCTTTCGATTGCATGTACTGCTGAGTTTGCTGCTGAGTTTGCTGGCGTCCGTTATGCCAGGTGTTATTGGTTATGATTCGTGTCATAACAATAGTACACCATATGGTTGAATTTGTCTTGAGATTTATACACTTTCATATATCGGGTAATGAAATATGTAGCATTCCATTTGAAAAACTGAAGGTCACATTCGGTTCACGGAAAATATCGCGAACCCCAAAAGGTGACATACCGTATTATGTTGGATATAAAAAATATTAAAAGTTTTCCTGTTTCAGTTTTTATCAAATACTTACCATTCGTGAGAACCCTATATAACAATATCAGATATACCCACTTGGCTGCTGCTAGTACCGCGCGGCTTAGCTAGTCCATCCGCGTATCTGGAAACGTGTCTGCAAAGAGCACAAGTAGGGCTGTATCCACAATTTTTTTCAAATTTTGAAATAGCGCCCTGCTGGTATAAAATTGCATTTGTTTAAAACAATCGTAGAATAAATGGTCTAAAAATTTTTTTTAAGTGACATCATTTTTATTAGGTACTCTTACTTCCCCGGTATAAGCACACAAAAGCTCATTCTTACCTTTCTCTTAGTTCAACAGTTATAATTTAATGAAAAAAAGTAAATTTCCACGATATTGAAAATTTTGAAAAATCCTTTGAAATACGTTTATGTATCACTAAAGACCACAATATATGCAAGTTTCACAAAAATCCCAAATGGTACTCCGAAAAGTGTCCGATTTCGCGTTGAATGACCCAGAATTGAAATGCGAAAAGTATTGTTTTCACACGCGGTCAAGTGCACGCGTGCCTACATACACACACAGCCGCATATCGCAGCGCAAACATGTTTGAACTTGCGGCTGCCTTCGCTTGCGAGTAGCGGAGACGGTTGTGCAGATGTGTGCGTGTGAAAAGAAAACGGGCCAAAAGTGCATGTCCTTCGGTTTGCGTAGCGAGGGAATCGCGTTGTCTAATGCCGCGTTTATACTAAGGCGAACACGAACAAAAACATTGTTCGCGAACGGTTTCGTCTGATCTTGCCGTGTCCACACTGCCGCAAACATAAACAAAACTCAGTGTACGAATCGTATGTGAAGGTTTTGTTCTATTTACGGCGATGTGGACACGGCAAGAACAGACGAAAACGTTCGCGAAAAATGTTTTTCTATTACGCTACGTCCCTCTTCGTATCGCGAAGATAAATTAGAATGATATTCACAGTAATGCAATAATAATAATATTTTCATAAATAAAGCATCGTAACATTTGTGATGTTTCCCTAATGATAAATGACACCAAACACGATATAATTTGGATAATACATATTTAGTGGTAATACGCGTTGGCCGCAGAGAAGGACAGCGAATGAAAAAGATAGGGACAATCGGCAGTCCTTTCTTCCACTCGCTCTCTTTTCCTACGTTCCGAGGCTTTCGCTCACATCGAGACATTACTGTACTATATCTTCTTTTACTATGCCTGCTTTTCTTTTCTATTGTATGTTTTTCTTATTTCTATGTATGTATCGCGTGTTATCGATTATTGTCTCTTTATGTGTAGGCAACGATTAAAAAGAGCAGCGTGCCTCGCGGTAGGTCAGGGCACCGTGGCGGAAGCAGGTACGCGTGCAGGTACCTCGTACGACGAAACACTTCCCAGCACATCTGCTGCGTATGATTTTCCTACAAACATAATACAAGAAGAAGACGTAGGAAATTTTCAAGACTTCCCAATTATCGAAGGAAGTGTAGAACAAGTGGATTTCGATACGGATGCGGAAGATATTTTAGAAGAAATACATTTCAATGCGGACGAAGAGGAAATTGAAGAACATGTGCATTTCGAGTCGAACGAAGAAGAAATTGATTTCGACGCAGACAAAGATGAGATACATTCCGTAAGAGACATCAACGAAGAAACGGATGAAGATATTGGAATTGATGCCGATTACTGGGTGGTGGAGAATGCACAACCAGAGCAGCCGGAAAATCCAATTTCAGAAGGAAGAGACTTCGTTGATTTTCCGTATGTTTTCGAACAAATAAAAAATCTTCGAAAACATTCGACTATTGGCTGTGGCATCGAACATTTTGAAATAATTAGATGTCAACGGAATGGAATAGAAAATGTGTATTATGTAGAGTGCAAAATGTGCAAATACACAAAGTGCAAAATGATATCCTGTCTTCGGAAGAGTGATTCCAAAATGGATATCAACAGCGTCGCTGTTTCCGCAACAATGATGACGGGCGGCGGATATAATCAACTGGAGGACATACTGACTGCCATGAACGTGTCCTGTATGACGAAAAGGATCTACGAGAAATGTCAGATTGAGCTAATCGATGCCCTCGAAGTGGCCGCACAACGCGAAATGGAAGATGCTGGAAATGAGGAAAAAGCATTAGCTATCGAAAGAGGCGACGTACATGCAGAATCCAATCTACCGTTGATCCCAGTTGTCGCGGATGGCAGCTGGATGAAAAGATCCTACCGCGGAGGAGATTACAATTCTCTTTCTGGCGTAGGAGCCATCGTGGGATACCACACGAAGAAAGTGCTGTACATTAGAGCTGTTTCGAGACTCGAAACAACCGAGCCGAGCCCGGCTCGGGCCGAATATCCGAGCCGAGCCGAGACTCGAATGTTTTCGGGTAACCCGAATGTTTCGAGTAGCTCGATTTCTTCGAGCTTTTCTATATATAATATAAGTGTTCACTTTATTATATCCCCGAGAGCAGTAATTGGATTGAATCTGGTTTCCCAGAAGGTGTAAAATATAAATCATAACATAATTCGACCATACATAGAGCTACCTAGTGCTCCATTACAATAGATCAAGCGAATTTATCTCTTTGAAAAATTTAATCACATTCAGGATATTTTCAAACTTATTCAAGGTTAAGTTCAAATTCTCTCTGATGTTGAGCCGACTTCTTTCCTGCGAGAACTTAGGGTTAACTTGATATGGTTTTCACATCTAGACATCTCATATTATACATCTAACTTAATTTATACTCGGTGCCTACAAAACGCTATACCAAGCTAGCACACATACGAGCTGCTTGAAAAAATCGTGCTAAACGAAACAGATTAACGCGGCTCGAAATAATCGAGCTACCCGAAACACATTCGAGCGGCTCGAAAAAATCGAGCTACCCGGAACACATTCGAGCGGCTCGAAGAAATCGAGCTACTCGAAACATTCGGGTTACCCGAAACCGTTCCAGTCTCGGCTGGGCTCGAAAAACCGAGTCCCGCTCGGTTCGAACTTCAAGCTACTCGAATGTTTCGAGTCTCGAAACAGCTCTACTGTACATCAGCGTGAAGAATAAATTCTGCATGACTTGCCAAATAGCAGGTACGAGGAAGGAAGAACCGCGCGAGCATCGTTGCTTCAAGAACTGGGGTCGTTATCAGAGTTCAACTGGCATGGAGAGTGTTGCTATTGTCGAAGGATTCAATTGCAGCATAGATATGCACGGCCTAATATACCATATATTAGTTGCCGATGGCGATAGCAGTGTGTACAAGAAGATATTGGACAGTAATCCATATGGATAGTATATGGTGCAGGTACAAAAAATCGAATGCACCAATCACCTGTTACGCAATTTCAGTAAAAGAATAAACGAAATCGGAACAAAAGGCCGCAATAAAGATCTAAGAGCTGTCGTACAGAATAATGCTCTCCGCCTGCGTACTGGTATAAAAAAAGCTGCGTAATACCGGTTGCGAGAAGAAGTACCACTCGAGGAACGAATTCAAAATTTGAAGCAAGACTTGAAAAATGTACCGAGTCACGTTTTCGGTCAACACAAGGAATGTCAGAAGTTAGCATACTTCTGTAAGAAATACTCTGATCCCAACAGAGTAGACTACGTTCCACAACTAAGAGAAGCTGGTATTTATGAAAGTATCGAAGAAGCGATGCAGCAACTTTTCGTTAAAGCTGACAGTTTGCTGCGCGGTCTAAATAACAATGCTGTTGAAGGTTTTAATAACATAATTGCTAAATTCATCGGAGGCAAAAGGATAAACTTTGGACGAGAAGGCTCGTATCAGGGTAGAGTCTCCGCTGCAGTCGTCCAATATAACACAAAAGAGGCGTTCAGCAGATTGAGTACGGCAATGAATAAAGAGCCGCCAACCATGATAAGAAAGCTGGAAGGACGTCGGAAGCGCGCAGCAGAAAAAGCAAGGGAGTATAAAAAAGAAGCGAAAGCATCCTCCTTTCGAAATAACAAACAATCGTGCGACCACGATTACGGCCCCAAAGCGGCAAAACCAGATATGGAAGAGACAGTATACTCTTCCGAGTGTAAAAAGCACGCGGATATACTCCTTCACTGGCAAACGAGGCGAGACGAGATCCAAGTGGAAACTCGCGATCAGGCGAATAGCGAAAAATGGATTGGTTATAGGAAGAAATTATTAACTGCATCCAATTTCGGCAAGGTATGCCGATTACGAAAGACTACACCACGGGCAAATACTGTGAAGAGTATAATGTACGCGCAACTCCACAATTTACATTCTCTCCAATACGGAAGGGAAAATGAGGCAAACGCCTTGAAACAAATGCAAGAAGAATTAGGAATGCATATTCTACCGTGTGGCCTCTTCATCGATGACACTGTGCCTCACTTAGGTGCAACTCCTGACGGCCTCGTGGACCATGATAAAATCGTCGAAGTAAAGTGTCCTGAATCGGCCAAGGATTTATCACCTGCTGAAGCAATAAAGCAACTTGATAATATTAGGCGTATTTACAAGGGTAATGAAATGAATAACAATCATCATTACTATTATCAAGTGCAAGGACAATTGCACATAACGAAAAGGCAACGGGCCTATTTTTGTTTATGGACGCCAAAAGGTATGAAAATTACAACAGTTTCGAGAGATGATCGATTCTGGGCAACAGTGATGGAGGAAAAACTGAAGAAGTTCTATGAGGACTGCATGTTGCCAGAAATTATAGATAGTCGATACAATCGACAACAGCCGATTAGAGAACCTCCGTACATAAAACCAGGAGGAGCAGGTACGAGTACACAAAAAAGTACACAAATCGATGGATGAAAACATCGCAATAGTACCGGCGAGTGCATCCAGCGCATATGAAGAGCTGTCGAATAAGCAATTGCAATCCAATGTCACTATTGCACCGGCGAGTGCATCCAGCGCATATGAAGAGCTGTCGAATAAGCAATTGCAATCCAAAGTCACTATTGCACCGGCGAGTGCATCCAGCGCATATGAAGAGCTGTCGAATAAGCAATTGCAATCCAAAGTCACTATTGCACCGGCGAGTGCATCCAGCGCATATGAAGAGCTGGCAAATAAGCAATTGCAATCCAAAGTCACTAATGCACCGGCGAGTGCATCCAACGCATATGAAGAGCTGGCGAATAAGCAATTGCAATCCAAAGTGACTAATGCACCGGCGAGTGCATCCAGCGCATATGAAGAGCTGGCGAATATGCAATTGCAATCCAAAGTCACTAATGCACCGGCGAGTGCATCCAGCGCATATGATGAGCTCTCGAATAAGCAATTGCAATACAAAGTGACTAATGCACCGGCGAGTGCATCCAGCACATATGAAGAGCTGACGAATAAGCAATTGCAATCCAAAGTCACTAATGCACCGGCGAGTGCATCCAGCGCATATGAAGAGCTGGCGAATAAGCAATTGCAATCCAAAGTCACTAATGCACCGGCGAGTGCATCCAGCGCATATGAAGAGCTGGCGAATAAGCAATTGCAATCCAAAGTCACTAATGCACCGGTGAGTGCATCCAGCGCATATGAAGAGCTGACGAATAAGGAATGTGGAGGCGCCTGGCGTGCGCAGAGTTACTGAGCTGCGATGGAGGGAGTTCGAGAGTGATCATCGTCGCAGAATGGCCGAATTCCCCATGAGAGAAAGCCCCGAAGAGTGGAGTTGTTTAGACAGGATGGGTTGTTCGCCGACCAAAGGTCCAGGAAGTCTCTCGCTCGAGGAGAAAGTTTGAAGTTCTGAACGAAGAGTCTGAAGATTAGTGTAAGCTAATCTACTGGACTGGGCTGCGGAGGCTACCTTCGTAGCCTAGCCCTCTGTTTCTTTAAAGTGTTTCAGAGAGCACGAAACCCCACGACGAGGGACAAGGTGTCGGGGGACTGCCACCGCGGCCTGGATACGCGTTCCCGAATTCCCCGTCTGTGCTACGACAGAGTAGCAGTCCGCAGTGGAGCGCGGACATACGTGGAACCGCTTCTCTAGCCCTGTTGGCGTGGATCTTGGCTCTTCACCGGTTTGTGCAAACCAAGAGGTCCGCGTCGACAGGGTGGACAGCAGCCGGGAAATAGCATCTCCAACCACCAGTCGGACAAGCGGTGCGACTGCTTGGATCGGCTGGAGGAGATATCGCGGAAACGGGAGCGTTAACAGGACGCACAGGACGGTCCCCTGGGTCAGCACCAGAAGCCACGAAGAGGAATGGGGCCATCTCAAAGCCAAGGCCTGAGGGAGGGAGACGAGGACAAGAAGCCCAGAAGAAAGAAAATGCAGACGAGCTGGGGTGCTGGGCAGATTGATCGGGGAACGGGCCGATAACATGCTCATGGGCTGTGATCCCCTGTTATCGGTTCCGTCTCGCCTTTCCATCTTCCCGGTTCTTTCAGCTCCAACGGATTCTCTCAAATGAAAGTTAATGTTAATGCTTCTCCGTCTCTTTTGCATGGAATTCGGAGCCGCGAAGGGATTGAAGTTTCAAGCATGTACGGCCACCGGAAGGACATCGAGGACGAGTCCCTGGGGGAGAGGGTTGACCGCGACCAAGGATTCGACGAGGAGGAGGGAACGTCGCCGAAGCAGTGGAGACGTTGTTGGACGTCCTTCTGGAGGAGGCTGCCTGCAAACGAGGCAGCGCTGGAGTCTGCACGGGGTTCCGGAGGCTGCACGAAGGAGGATGCAGCGTCGGAGCGTTGGAGTCGACGTGGGACGTTCCAGAGTGGAGTTCAAGGGACGTCGCGGGACCAGGGCCAGGGGCGTTTCGTCGAGGGAGAATTAGAAGCCCCGCGGTACCCGTGCCTGACTGCTTGATCCGGAGCTCTCCGTGGATTTCGTCGTGGGAAACATGGAAGAGGAACGCGCCCGGAGCTCCCCGTGGATTTCGTCGTGGGACCAAGAGCCGCAGGGTTCCAGAGACGTCGTGGGACAGGAAGCTGCAGAGTTCCAGAGACGTCGCGGGACCAGAAGTTGGAGCGTTTCGTCGTGGCAGATCGAGAAGTCCCGTTATACCCACGCCTTGCTCAGGGTTTTTCCGTGGTTTTCCCCTGAGCGAGAAGGCAAATGCCGAGGCGGATGTCTGAAGAAGCCACGGGGCTGCACGACCACTTCTTTAGGCAGGGGTACGAAGATTCCGAAGAGGATTCAATGCGGCCGAGACGTCCGCTCTTCCAGAGGGGAGAGCAGTGTTGCGAGCACCGGGTATAGGCCCGTGCATAACCTGCTGGTGCTCGTAGCTGAAGATAGAAGAAGGTCGACCCCCTTCGAGAGGACAATCTGGACGACGACCAGAAGACTATCTTGTACCGAACTGTTTTGTAACCGATATTGCTCTATGTAACAATATAGTTCAGTCGTGTGTACTCCCGTGTAATCATTATTCTATCCTTTGAAAAAATCTCATAACATCGGTGTTTCCCAATATTTTTTAATACTTTTTTTTATATTATTTGTTAATAGCCAACGGTTATATGGACAGGAACATTAAAAGAATTGAAGCATCTTTTACAAATTAAATAGTAATAAACCCCATAAACATTGTGTTTCATAATACATCCAGTTCAGAATTCGTTCATGAAAGCGTGATTAGTATGTGGTCGGCTCCTCGAAGTGACAGAAAATATAACCTATGTATATGCTATATGAAAATAAATGTTTAGCGTCTATTTCGTTCTTTTGCTTTACATTCGTGAATTTTTTATCATCCTTCCGAAACATTATTATTACGCCGCAACAGTGTCTTTAGGAAATCAGGTATTGAGTATAGGTTATGTTTTCTGTCACTTCGAGGAGCGGATTTTCTGTCTCTTGGAGGACCAGGTTTTCTGTCCACAAAGTGACAGAAAACATAACCTATGCGCTATACCCGATTTACTAAAGATACTGTTGCGGCGTAATAATAATGTTTTGGAAGGATGATAAAAAGTTCACAAATGTAGCGCAATTGAACGAAATAGGCGCTAAACATTTATTGCCATATAGCATATATATAGGGTATATTTTCTGTCACTTCGAGGAGGGAAACACATAACAATCACGCGCATCCAGCCTGCGCATTTTCAGTAGCGGATTTCACGAACGGATTTTCTGTCCTCGAAGTGACAGAAAATATAACCTAATTGCTATACCCGATTCCCTAAATATACTGTTGCGACGTAATAATAATGTTTTGGAAGGATGATAAAAAGTTCACAAATGTAGCGTAAAAGAACGAAATAGCCACTAAACATTTGTTGTCATATAGCATATACATAGGTTATATTTTCTGTCACTTCGAGGAGGGGACCACATAATAATCACGCGCATCCAGCCTGCGCATTTTTACTAGCCCAATTCAACATCCAACACAATTTTATATATAATGTTTGTTCATAACTACTTCTGCAATGTTATAAGTGCATTTCGTGTTCTGTCTCAATGTTTTGCTAATGAAAAAATGTCTAACCTAACAAACTTCATTTTCTGGGGACATCTCCTCATCTATTTTTCCTTTTTACTTATAATTCCTTACTGCTAACGTAGAATATTGTAACATAAACACATTTCAAGTAATTGAAATGTACAATGAATTTTCTACGTTTGCAGTACCAGCCGACTTTCCGTTTAAATTTTTGTAAGTACAACGCAACAGCTGAGAATTTCTTTCCTTATTCAGAATAGAATACGGAAATAGCAAACAGCTCCTTCTCGCGTGCATCAGGCAGCGGCGTATCTATGGGTAATACCATTTCAGTGCAGAAAAAACCTGCTGTAATACCGACCTGCCGAATCGGCCAGACCACGTGACGTGTCTACCCCCTTAAGATGACACAACTACAATACACACAGCTAAAATGCTCTGTTATTCCATTACTCATATCGCGGACATTTTAATTAACCCATCAAAAAGAATCCCATTTAAAAACATTGTCGTAAATTAATAGCTTTACAAAATTAATGATATACAAAAATTGCGCCAATTATAACAATGCCTATTTATACAAAGAAAAAAATGTATTAAATAATATTAAGCAGATATATTTTATACAAATAAATATTTTAATACGAATAAATATTTTATTCAAAATACTTGGCGCTGCGATCTAAAATACATAAACATATACATATACATACGAGTATTAGAAACGCTGTCAGATTTATTCTATATATATTTAATTCGAATATCATACGTAGCATATGCACATACACACATCGACGAACGCACGCACAGGAAAGAAAGAAAAAGATTATTGCAATTTATACATATTTATTCAGTTTAGCAACACCAATTCGGAGAGCAGCACCAAGTATTTTGAATAAAATATTTATTCGTATTAAAATATTTATTTGTATAAAAATATATCTGCTTAATATTATTTAATACATTTTTTTCTTTGTATAAATAGGCATTGTTATAATTGGCGCAATTTTTGTATATCATTAATTTTGTAAAGCTATTAATTTACGACAATGTTTTTAAATGGGATTCTTTTTGATGGGTTAATTAAAATGTCCGCGATATGAGTAATCGAATAACACAGCATTTTAGCTGTGTATATGTAGTTGTGTCATCTTAAGCGCAGTTGGAAAGCACCTTTATGTACTTGCAGCTCATTTTGATTTCACATCTTTTTTTATATTGTAATTATATTATTTTTTTTTTGGGGTGATTATATTATTTTCTTTTTTTGTGATGTACTTGCAGGTCATTTTGATTTCACATCTTTTTTTATATTGTAATTATATTTTTTATTTATGTGATTATATTTATTTGATAATAATACTTTATTCGTCCTTGACTTTTTCATGTTTCTTTATCTTTTTTGTGTTTTTTTTATATTTATTTTTTGATAATACTCTTTTTCTTCCTCGACTTTTTCATGTATACTATTTTCTTTTTTTTGTGATTTTTGATAATACTCTTTTTTGTCCTCGACATTTTCATGTACTTGGCGTATTTTTTACTTTTTTAAAGTTTTTTGTATACATGGAGTCTAGGACCGGGAATAACACATAGTATATTTTTTATCCCGATTTTTTTAACCGATTTGGACCAAATATTGCGTAATTACCCTCTAAACCCTGTGGAACATATAGGCTACTATGAAATCTGGACATTACTCCCCTTTGCCCTTATTTCATCCCTTTAATACTCAATGTTGTGGCAATCAATGTTTTACCCGGGCAACGCCGGGTACTTTAAGCTAGTAGTTATTAATTCCAATGTTTCGGTCTTTGGTTGCGACCATTTTCAAGGAAAGTTAGAAGAAAACATTGCATTCGCCTTTATACAGATTAACACGCTTGCTGGAGACGTGCGATGTACGAGTCGGTTAGAACGTGACTCAATCATTGACCGAACTAGTGCGCTGACATCACTCTCGTTTATTGGAATTATTATTATATATACGTTAGTATATGTTTTATAAAAATTTGATATATGCAACAAAACTGAATTTGTGTTCCTAATGATAAAACTACTATTAAACATGATGTACCTGAAAAAATGTTTCAAGACATTTGGTTTGAAGTTTTATTTTTTTTTTACTTTAACAGACTAAACTGCTCTATCTTGCTTTGTACAACACTTTCTACAGCTTTCTTTTGTTTCGATGCCCTCTGTACAGACTTTATTTATTATTATCTAAATTCGCACGCTTTGCATTCCTTCACAAGCATACAGATCACTCTTTCACGGAGCGGCGTCACTACGCGAGATACCTGAATTACTTGTAACATTCAATCTGCGTTACTTCGCACAAACCACTATGGAGATACAGTGGATTCCGCTTATTTGAGCCATCGGTTACTTGAGGTAGCCGTTTATTTAGGACAAAGTTCAAACAACAGAAATAGCCAGGGTTTGTAACTGTACTTCGCTTAATTGAGACAGCTGCTTAATCGAACCAAAGGACGCTAGTCCCGATGTGTTCCAAATAATCAGAATTCACTGTATTAAGCATCAAAATTTATATACCGCCGGCATTAGCGTTACCCGATGTACACCACGAGGAGGTTGCTCGGTCGGATTTTGTACATCATGGTGGCTCTGAAAAGAGCCGATTTGTGTGTACGTGTGTACTCAGTTGAAAAGTCGAGCAATTAGGGCCTCACGGACAGCAAAGCCATTGACATTTCCTACATTTTGCGCTTCAACCACTGGTACATCTTCATTATCCTCATCATTGAAATCATCATCTTCTGGCAATACGTCATTGAAGATTAACGACATGTTGTGCAACACAGCACATGCCACAACAGTTAAGGTAGAGCAAATCAGTTTCGTCATTAATCCTCGCGACAAACATGGGAACCTTCGTTTCCAAACGCCAAAAGTACGTTCTACAATTATGCGCGTTCTGCTTTGGATATGGTTATAGCTGCAATGGTACAACAGTCAATAAATATAATCCTTTTTTCATACTGAAAACCTTAATAATTCTAAAAAAACAGAATACTTACGTCATTTGTTCGTCTGTTTGTGGTTTTGGAAGTGGTGACATTAGAAAGCGTAAGCAGGGATACCCTCTATCACCAACAAGTATGCCATCCAGTTGTCGTTCCAAGTACCGCATATACAGTGCAGAGTTTTGAAATATGCGGCTCTCATGAGCGCTACCCGGCCACTCGGGTACTATGTCCAAAAATTCCATTCTTGGACCGACAACAGCCTGCAACAAAGATCATAATTTTAAAAATGAAACGAAACCTTGGAGATTAAAAAAGAAAGTGATATTCAATCATAGGCGATTAACCAAAATATTTTAATCATGAAATAAAAAAATTGATGAAAACCTACTTGCACATTGAGTGAAAAGTATCCTTTTCGATTCCTAAATACTTCTGCGATATTTTGGAATCTCGTGTTCACTAATCGCACGTGTGTGCAGTCGATAGCTCCATCGACACCGGGTAACCCGATAGCGCCATTTCCTTTCCCAAGGTCAAGGAATAATCGTCGATTCTCCATGCGAGCGTCCACATCTCTCGGCATTTTAATAAAATCCGAGATTAAACTTGCAAGTAAACTACTTATACGAAAAATAATCTTAGACACTGTTGGTTGGGAGATCTGCATGGAGTCACCTAGTAGTTGCTGCAAATAGATGTATTTTAAACAATTTTCCTCGTGCACACTCTTTATTATCAATATTTCGGACGTGAAAAAAAGAATACATATTTCTAAATTACCTGAAAACTGGATGTTGCAAAATACCGTAAGGTCGCGAGCAATTGAAATTGCGGTGGAATTGGCAAGCCACGATTATTTATTTTTGCAAGCCCTTCAATAATTTTCGGCAAAATACCGTGTAACACCGATTCCTTATTAAATCTGAATCGCATTTTAAATTCATCGTCGTCGTACTGCTCGAAAGGATTTTGCCTGTCACGAATATAACGTCTAATAGCAGGCTCATAATCCGCTTCATCGTCAGTCGTATCATCGATATCGCTAATATTATTAATGTCCATATCAATAAAATCAAAATCTAAATCCATTTTTACACGGTTCACTTTTTCGCTCAAATTCCACTCGCTTCCTTTACTCAAATAAGGGCGGTGAATGGCGTATAACAGGCATGGAACTAAAGTGAACACAGCGGCCGTTTTTTGGAAGCAACGCCTCCTTTCTCCCGCCGCGCGTCTTGGCCCCCGCAGCGGGCCTAGGAGCTTCGAGCGCCTCAGACCCGTACCATATGAACCGCGCGTGGCGTATTAAGGTGACATTGTATCAATAGGTTTCCACATCGTCCCAGAGAGCACGATTGTCGATGCGTTTTTTTTTTGTCAACGCGCCACACGCGGTTCATATGGTACGGGCCTGAGGCGCTCCAAGCTCCAAGGCCGCCGCGGGGGCCAAGACGTGCGGCGGGAGAAAGGAGGCGTTGCCTCTGAAAATCGGCCGCTGCGTTCACTTTAGTTCCATGCCTGGCGTATAAGACGGACTTAAGTCATCTAAAGGCTCGTATAGACTGGGTGATAATCGCCGGCAACTTTGCCGCCGGAGTCGCTGGCGAGTCGGTGGGATAACCGACTTGTCTCCAGCGACTTGTCTCCGGCGAGTTTTATCCGGCGACTTGTGTCTGGCAACTTGTGTCTGGCGACTCGTCCTTTAAAGGTTAAAGAGATACGAATATATCTGGGAAAGTCGCCGGATACAAGTTGCCGGCGACTTGCAACAATCGCTGTGGGATACAGCAACTCGACCCTTCCCTCAAACGGCCTTCTAGAAATGACTGTTGGCCACATGTTCCCGAAAAACTGTATTCAAGTGGTCGGTGAGCAACATCGCCCGAGTGTCTAGTGCCTGTATATATATATATATATATTTAAATATATATAAATATGCATGTGTGTGTGTATATACATCATATAGTAGATGTATACGTTAAAAATTTACTATAGGATGTACTTCAATACTTTACAGTTAATTATCAATTTCTTCTTTTTATTCTTCAACACGCCCTGTATTGTTCTTAATCTGTACAATCTCACTAACTTTTTTCTCGATGTAATGCATCGCAACTACGCATCGATGTTTTCTTTAACATCGAATACTTCTGCGTTTTGAATTAATTAACATGCCATAACTAGTGAAATAAAATAAAAAACCGAAAAGAACAATTTAGAATCATACCCATTTATTATCATTACAATTACAGTATTTTATTTAAATGTCCCAGGGTTCCTTCTGTAGGCATAGTAAAAGTAATAGTTTGCTCAATCGTTTAACCTCCAGCAAAGAAATGGATTGGACGGTAAACGATTCAACAAATTATTACTTTTACTACGCCTACAAAGGGAACACTGGGACATTTAAATAAAATACTGTTATAGTAATGATAATAAATAGATTTGATTCTGAATTGTTCTTTCCATATTATTTTTGTTACAATATCAAACATTGTATTGACCATAGGCAAGGAGGATCAATTGAGTAATTTTTTCCCAAAGTCGAGAAAAATCACGACATGATCAACCACCAGCTTGATTGATTTTTGAGAACCAGATGTGGTATACAACTCAGCCCCCTCAGTTTTTATCTAAATGTGCCAGGTATAGAACTGCCCATCCGAGCGTAGAAGGGAATGCGAAATAAAATACTATTTAGAAGTGAAAATTGATTCATCTTTTCGTACTTCTCCTTGCCTATAAACTCTAAATAAATTTCATGACGTTTTGAAACATTAACGGTACGCTTCTCGATGCCGCTGATGTACGCAGCATTTGTGACGGTAATAATTAAAACATTTGTATATAAATATCGATCATTGTCATATAGCTAGAAATCGAAAAAATACATAATTAATGTAAAAAAAATATGACCCTGTGGGACTTAGAAGTTCCGAGGCTCGAACCTACGTTCAAAGAGTTCGCAGTGATTCAACAGTCGAACACTTTACCGCTGCGCCATTGACGCCGTTGAAAATACGATAGACATTTTAGACTGTAATGTTACAGCATGTTTAGTTCGTTTGATTCCTACGCTGTTTTGCTGCATGTGAAGACATTGAAGATTGCATGAAAGACTTATTCCATAAAGTATGTACGAAAGTTCGACCTATTAGTTACTCTGACACGGAAAAAACGGCGAAAAAATCGGTTTTTAATTTTTTTAACTGCGGCGCACCAAATTGAAAAATCTGAAAAAAATTCGAGACAATAGTAACAATGATGCGGACTTACAGTAAAAATATAATTATAGTATCAAGACTGCTTCGAAATAAAACCGGCATTTTTCAGCATTTTTTGGGTTTTTTTATTTTTCACAGTGTTTGCGCACGAACGCGAAGCTTCAAACGTTCGCGAATTAGTTTTAGAATATTGTCTTAATTAAGTATAAGATAGCCGTTAAGTTTAAACTAAGGTCACAGACACTTTATATTTACAGGACACTGAACAATAAAGTACTAGCTTAGACACTTAAATTAACACAGTACAGCACGGAACTTAATTAACTACACTTATTGTCTATAACGCGAAAGCATGCGAAAGATTGAGCGCGAACTTAGTAAGAGGAAGCGTGTTCTGGAACGTTCCAGCAAGCGCAAGCATGCGACACAAGAGACTGTTACTTATCGAGAGGACGATTGGTAGAAGAGTGATCGATCGCGATGATGGATCGGGCCGTTTCGCCGAATTCTGTGACGTCAGCACCCCACCTAACAGCTGCTCGTCCTGAGCAGGACGAGGACTACCTTGGTAGAACAAAGCGGTTCGTACGATGAAGAAAGAGCGCTGCCTAATTAGGTGAGGTGCGCGTCAACAGATGGCCCGACCGATATCATCATCGCGATCGTGCGTGGTGCGATTTGGTCGCGTTAGTCGCTTTCAAAGCGCGCGCGGTTTCGGCAACGAATCCGCGCCGACTTGGCCGGTGACCGTTTGGGCCAATCCCAAACATTCCCGCCCAAATTGCCCAAAGTTTATTGGCGGAGACGTGTCATTCAACGTTGTGCAGTGCCGGGATGACACGATTGAGGTGGTCGTGAATGAATGAGATCGCCCCGTCACGTAGTTGCGAGTTCTGTGCAAAAGAATACAGTGCATTTTAGTGGTCAAAGAATAGTGATAGTTGCAAGTGCAACGTGTCTCGACGCAAGTACGCGAGACCAGTATGGCTACGGCTAGCTGCAAATGCAGCATGTATCGGCACGAGCACGCGATAACAGTGTAAGAAAGTAGTTGCAAGTGCAACGTGTATCGACGCGAGCACGCGAAGAAAACATCGACTGATGTGAAGTGTCGAAGTCCGACAGTGAGGGATACTTGGCGAATCGTGCGAACAAAGACTAGTAAGTATCGTAAGCTAGGCATCGTATCACGGTTCCAAGAACCCGACCATCACACAACCTAGTGTACGCTTGAATTGAGGACGCTATTATTATTACCGGTGTTCGAGTGACTCTCAGGATCCGTTTCTGTTGTGTCGTCGCGAGGTAAAAGAATGTTTTTGTGAATAGGACGCGTAAATTCGGAGAGTGCCGTCCTGAGAGTGACCACACGTGCGAGTTCATCCGAGCCCCGATGCACTTGTACTACGCGCGCGAGCGGCCACCTGGATGGGGGCTGCAGTTCGTTTTTTATTAAGCACAAGTCGCCTACTTTAACGGATGGTTGAGGTCGTGCCCACTTCCCTCGCGTTTGTAGCGTGTTTAAATAATCGCGAGACCATAATCGCCAGAAATGTTGCTGCATCCGCTGTACGAGCTGCCACCGAGAGAGCCTATTCACCGAGAGCTCCTCTAAATTTGGCTCCGGCAGCGAGTTGAGGGCCTCTCCGATTAAGAAGTGGCCAGGTGTAAGTACACTGAGGTCAGCTGGGTCGTCGGACAACGGCAACAACGGACGTGAATTTAAGGCTGCCGTCTCACCGGGCCTTGAATGTGTGCGTACACTCACACCAGCTAAGTTAAGCGTGTACGTATACGCGATGTAGTAAACAAACCGTAAATTACAACTTACGTCCTGGAATCGGCACGAAGGATGTTTTTGCGGGTACAGTTGCCTTCAGTACACATCTGTGCAGGATGGTCTGGTGCGTTTGTACGCTAATAAGCACCGTACGTTGTAATAATAAGGATTTTTTCACTCGTGTACTCAGGACAGCCCGAAAAATGACAGAATGAAGCTTCAAGGCTTCTCCGTCACCGGCGCTGATGGTATATTCGTGCCTTGTACCATCAAAACCGGTGGAAGTCCAATCTAGCCAATAAAAGTAGGAAAGACGCAGTTACCGAGACGTATCGAGAGTCGAATTGCGCTGTTGCCGCATTTCCCCTATCACTATTTTGCCATCAAGGAGGCTTGAATGAATCACGGCGAAGCGGTTGTAGAACAGAGATGAGCAAAGATAATATCTGGGTAAACTCAAATAAAAGATACTACAGTATTGCCTCATTACGGGCTCGGTTTGGTGTACACGATGTGGAATTTTCGCTATTCCACCACTTCTGTCTCACTCTTCTCCGGCGATGGCTAGAGCGAAATGGAACGAGAGCGAGCGAGAGGCACTGAAAGCGAGCGAGGGTGATACGAGACAGACGACGAGATGTTGTTTTGTCTTGCTCCGTCTTTCGGACGCCTGACACTCCGTCCTTTGCGTTTGCGGCCGTCGCGCAGGCAAAGCGTTCCATCTCGCTCCCCCCTTTGGCCAGAAAGAAGCGAAAAACGAACACTGGGAATTAGGACTCTGTTCGCGATGCGGGCTCAACGCCGCACAGTGGGCCAAAGTGACGAAGTTTGTTTCAAAATCAAAGAACTTTTGATAGAAATGAGATAGAGCGATGATTTTTTTTTAAATTAAAGCTGAAAGATTGCAGAATAGGGGAAAATTAGAGAGATTATGGTACGAACGTGTTTTAACTTTGAAAATCTGTGTTCAATTTTTTTAAACTTGAAATCGATTTTTTCCAAAATCCTGAGATAATAGACAAATTTTGCGAACAGATTAGAAATCAGCGCGACAAAATCTATAGGAAATTAAGTCCAACATGTTAAGAAAAAATTCTAACCGAACATGGTATTGGATAAAACATAATTTTGTTGTCAAATTTCAAGTTCAACACAGATTTTCAAAGGTAAAAAACGTTCGTACCATAATTTCATTAATTTTCCCTTATTCCGTAATCTTTCAGCTATAATGTAAAAAAAAATCATCGCTCTATCCCATTTCTATCAAAAGTTCTTTGATTTTGAAACAAACTTCGTCCCTTTGGCCCACTGTGCGCCGCATCGGTCCCGACCAGCGAGGACTTGGGCTGTTCGGCGGCGGCTTGTAATCTCGGTTGGAGAGGCATACAGTGTTGATAAAATGTAAAACGTCACGTTTTCAGTTTTGAGTAACATACTGCTGAGGTTTTCCACATTAAAATGAATTCAAATACGGTATAAATCGGTTTATTGCTAGAACTATACTAGATAATTAAATATAAATGCGTAACATTTCTAATTTAATAATGCTAAAAATAATCCTTTTTATACCGTGTTTATATTCATTTTCATCTGGAAAATCTCAGCAGTATGTTACTGAAACGTTCATGCCGATACGATAGAAAATGTGAAAGTTTTACATTCCATAACAATCAAGACGAAAAATAATTAATCGATTATAATTAGGTAAATAAATTTATTTAAAAAGAAAGCATAGAAATTTAATAATTATTAATAATTATTGGGTTGCCGCCGTGGCCTCCACGACGGCCTCCAC
Organism: Andrena chrysosceles; assembly: GCA_963855975.1. NCBI lineage: Eukaryota > Metazoa > Arthropoda > Insecta > Hymenoptera > Andrenidae > Andrena > Andrena chrysosceles. The sequence goes on along the minus strand of OY979766.1, from coordinate 40,235,915 downwards.
CGCGGCCTCCACGACGGCCTCCACCGCGGCCTCCACGGCGGCCTCCACCACGGCGGCCTCCACGGCGGCCCCCACGGCGGCCTCCTCGAGGCCCTCCACCACCCCCTCCATCATGCCCGTACTTCAATCGTTTTATCTCTTTTTCCATCTGAGACATTAACATAAAAATTACATTTTCTAGTTTCTACGCCTACATATGAGCCGTTATTACTTAAAGTGGTATAAGTCCATTTACTCATACATTGGGAGAGTATGCTTTTGAACCAATTTAAAAATATTCGCATCCGTAAATCAAATCGGGTAATGTTTTTAAAACTATAAACATGTGTAATTTTATTATGGAATAATAATCATTAAAAATGTTAAAGAAAATAAACGATTTTCTAGCTACAGATCGAGTTATACCACTTTCAATAATAATAGAGTATTGTCTCGTTAGCGGCACAGTTTGGTGTACCTACACGATGTGGACTTTTCGTTATCCCCACCACTTCTGTTTCACTCTTGTCCGGCGAAGGCGAGAGCGAGATGGAATGAGAGCGAGCGTGTCGTTTGTCGAGTCGTTTGTCTCGCTCCGTGTTTCGGGCGCCGTGACACTCCGTCCTTTGCGTTCGCGGCCGTCGCGCAGGCAAAGCATTCCATCTCGCTCCCCCCTTCGGCCAGAAAGAAGCGAGAAACGAACACACGGAATTAGGGATCTATTCACGATAGAAACTCCACGCTGTTCCCGATCAGCGACCACATATACGGAGACAATACTGTACACAGACATTCAACACAACTTACTTTTGCCATTTTTCTCTCTAATCCATCCGCCTTCTCCTCTGGCGTCTCCTGCTTCTTCTCCTCCTTCTTCTTCTCCTCCTCCCCCTCCCCACTCCCCGCCGAGCCAGTCGGTAACGTATCTTTCATCTGAAAATGAAATGATGATTGTATTATTTTATGGCAAATAGTAAGATTGTACAGCGTGATTTTCTCGCTACATTCCTCAAAGACAATAGTCTAAGAGCTGGATACATAGGGGTCAACGTAACTCGATGCAGTCACAGTTCTTATTGTTGGATTAGTGTTGCCGAATACGAAATCGCTGGTCTGCCGCGTCAGTCTCGGGAACTAACGCGGGGGTGGACGGTCAAACAGGTAAAATTTCTAGCGTAATAGCGTCATTCTTGCTGTTCTGAAATTTCTTATACTTATTGTTTACGCATTTAAATGAACGATATGCAAAATGGCAGACCACCAAGTGGGCCCTAATGGCGGCTGCCGTTCCAATATGCGGCCGACGGCGGTCCCACTAGGGCAAAGGAGAAACAGATGTATATTTCTCCCTTGCACTATCGCAAGCCACGTATCGCGCTTTTCATCGACGTCTGCCAAGGTCTTATCCCCCACTTGGTGGTCTGCCATTTTGCATATCGTTCATTAAAAATGCGTAAACAATAAGTATATGAAATTTCAGAACAGCAAGAATGACGTTATTACGCTGGAAATTTTACCTGTTTGACCGTCCACCCCCGCGTTAGTTCTCCGGACTCACTCGGCAGACCGGCGATTTCGCATTCGCAAACACTAATCCAACAATAAGAACTGTGACTGCATCGAGTCACGTTGACCCCTACATAGCCAGCTCTCGCTCTACAATGCCGCCAATAAACCGTGCCTCGCTCACAATCAGTTACGTGGAAGTGACGAATTCCACGTTCTGCATTTCTCAACAGATCTTTGCGAAAATGGCATCAATCGATGTCGTGCCGATGAAAATAGTACCACGCTAACTTCGTTAATAATTGTCCGGTTTACATGACATGATTTTAATCGGGAGAACACCATGAATTCATTGGTATCACTGCCATATCGATGCGATGAAGAATAAAGAATTTTTTAATACGCCGTAGTGAATCTCGGCACGAACGTCGAAATTCACGAAACTCAGCGAGGCGCGGCTTATTGGCGGCATCACCTTTGAATACTCTAGCTAGAGAGTCACTCTGTATAATAGTATACAATATAATACTTACAATTTCTGGATTCACCATTCTGGATTCTGGATTCACAATCTATTCTATATCTATGGATTCACAGTCTATTCGCATCTGTGTTTCGCCCTCCATCAGCAGTAGCTGGAGCCCCACCAATTCATTGTTATTTAGGTGCCCGGCGACTATGCCCACAATTTCGTGGAATTATTTGTTCGAGAGTAAGAGAATCCGAGAACGAGCGAGAGCGGACAAAAGAGTCACGCGTAGTTGCCGTCGATTACGGAAGAGAGAAAGCATGATACTTTGTCTCGCTTCGTCGTTCACGTGCATCGTGTATTCGAGCCTCGAATAACGAATAAAAATTATTTACCTTTTGTTCGTTATTTCAGATGTATATTTAGATAAACTTTTGCCCAACTCTGGAGGGTACGATGCACGTGAACGACGAAGCGAGACAAAGTAACATGCTTTCTCTCTTCCGTAGCCGACGGCAACTACATGTGACTCTTTTGTCCGCTCTCGCTCGTTCCCGAATTCTCTCACTTTCGACCAAAGAATTCCAAGAAATTGTGGGGATAGTCGCGGGGCTCCTAAATACGGTATTGTCTCCGTATATGCTCGGTTTGGTGCACCCGATATGGGCTTGTCGCTATTCCCACCACTTCTGTCTCACTCTTGTCCGGCGAAGGCGAGAGCGAGATGGAATGAGAGCGAGCGAGAGCCATTGAAAGCGAGCGAGGACGGTACGAGACAGACGACGCGTGGATGTTTTGTCTCACTCCGTCTTTCGACCGCCGTAACACTCCGTCCTTTGTGTGCGCGATGGTTGCAGGCACTTACGGAAGCACGGGAACCGCTTCGCAATATCTTGATGCAGGCCCGGTTCAAGTCTTTTTTGCGCCCTAGGCGAACTTGTCAAATTGCGCCCTTTATTATAAAACATTTATTTGAGATTATTTATGACTTTACTCTGCAAAATTAGGCAACTTCTAGAGCCTAAGGTTGACAACAAGTGCAAAACGGTCTTTTCATTGTTGGTATTGTTGAAAATAAATTTTTAAATGACATACTATAAATTGTACTGCAACTGTTTTAAACTACGAATACAAATTCAGAGTAAGGTCACCAATAATCTCAAATAAATGTTTTATAATAAAGGGCTCAAGTGGACAATTTCGCCTGGGGCGCAAAAAAGACTCGTGCCGTGCCTAGCTATCTGACCGTCGCGCCCTTGCGTCGAGTAGCCACGATTCTATCTGAGCACTCGGGCCGTCGCGCATACCCGCCGCGCATGCAAAGCGTTCTATCTCGCTCCCCCCTTCGGTCAGAAAGAAGCGAGAAACGAATACTCGAAATTAGAATTCTGAACACGATACGGGCTCAACGTAGAGAGTCATTTGTTGCAGAACGCACCACAGACGAATCTTCGGATTCACGTTTCACGTTCGCGGTTCGCGTTTACGTTTTTTGTAACGGGCAGTAGGATTTTGAGTTGTGTTGCGTTGTGTTTGTGTTGTGTTTGTTGGTTTAGTGTAGTATGAGTGGCACTCTAAATGTGAATATGCAGGATGTGGAAGAAGATATGGACAATAATTCTCCGTTTCGTCCGCGAAAATTACGTCCGTCCGCAAGGAGATTTTCGAAACGGAAAGTATATCGCGTAAAGAGAATGTCTTTAGCCCTTCAGAAGAAGAAAAAAGAAGGCGCAAAAACGGCAGACGACACTGCCGTAGAACAATATCTAGAAGAAGTGGTCGGCGAACGTCTGGTAGAGGAACCATCAACCTCCGACGGACGACATCATACGCGACAAGAGATAATGTACTCGCCATCCGATGAAGATACTGATACGGTCAGTTCCGGAGAAACTGAAGAGGCACTTGAAGAATTTGATATACAAAGTAACGAAGAGGAAAACTTCGTTATAGAAAAAGTTGGGAAGGACGAGCCACAAGAGCAATCGAGTCTCCTAAATAGCAACGATATAATGAATTTCCCAAATGTGCTTGCTCAATTGCAAAAAATAGGTAAGCATGCAAAAGGTAGGGAAGACTGTGGCATTGAACACCTAAGAATAACTGGTGTGAAACGGCGTGGCTTCAAGAGCATCTTCAGCGTAATGTGCACTTTATGCCATTACAAAGCTGAAATCTGCAATCAATCGGACGAAGCCGAAGAAGTGGATTGCAATCAGGGCGCCGTTAATGCAACTATTTTATGTGGAGGCAGTTATGCCCAGTTGCAACACATTTTTGCAGGAGTGAACATACGTTGCATGTCGAAGAGAGACTTCGTGAAGGATCAAGATGAATTCGTCAACTTCGCAATTGCCGCTGCAGAAGAAGAGATGCTAGCAGCGGCGGAAGAAGAAAAACGTTTGGCGATTGAAAGAGGCGACGTTCTTTCCGGATCAGGGATCCCTCACATCCCCGTTGTGGCTGACGGAAGCTGGATGAAGAGATCCTACCGCAGTAGTTGTTACGATTCTGCGTCTGGACTCGGCGTGATAGTTGGCTATCACACGAAAAAAGTTTTATTTTACGGCGTTCGAAATAAAGTTTGCAGAATTTGTCGGATTGCTGCGAAAAACAAGAAAGAACCCCGAAAGCACACATGCTTCAAAAACTGGAACGCATCTCGAGCATCGACTGCCATGGAAAGCGATGCTATAGTAGAAGGATTCAAGACCAGCGTAGAAAAACGTGGACTCGTTTATTCTACTTTGATTGCCGCTGGGGACAGCAGCGTGTATAAGAAGATTATTGATGCTGATCCATACAAGAGACAGATTCGTGTAAAAAAAAATGAATGCACGAATCATTTGTTACGAAACTTCTGTACAAAAGTGAAAGCGATTGTGAAGAAGACTACACCTGGATCATTGCGGCAATCTGTGGAAAGTAGCATTCGCCGGATGCGCACGGACATTGTAAAAGCCGCAAAGTTTAGATACAATCAGAATGTATCAATCGAAGAAAAAACAAAGAATTTGCATGGCGATATACAGAATGTTCCGAGCCACGTGTTTGGTGAACACAAAGAGTGTGCACAACTAAAATATTTCTGCGATGGAAACAATAAAGAGAATGAAAGAAACATCGTTCCAGAATTGACGAAAATTGGAGTGTACCAGGACATAGAAGAAGCACTTCGTCTTTTACTCTATAACACGAATAATAACGCTGTGGAAAGCTTGAACGCAATAATTGCCAAGTACATTGGCGGAAAAAGATTAAATTTCGCCGAAAGAGGAACCTATACAGGAAGATGTGCAGCTGCTGTCGTGGAGTACAACAGTAACCAAGTGCACTCGCGATTGAATGCGGTAATGAAGAAGAAAACGCCCGAGGTTGTTCTCCAAATGGAAGAAAAGAAAAAGAAAGAAAAGGAAAAGAGAGCTGCCAGATTGTTGACAGCATCCAATTTTGGACAAGTGTGCCGTCGCCGACGTGACACGCCTTGTGCAAATGCAGTAAAGTCATTTCTGTATCCGCGGATAATTAGTGCACCCGCGGTGGAATACGGAAAAGAATGCGCGAATATTGCTCGCGAAGAATTGAAGAAGCAATACACGGATATTGCAGAATGTGGAATTTTCATCGACAGTTCCATCCCCTTCTTAGGAGCTTCACCGGATGGAATCATCGGTCAACAGGGTATTTTGGAAATTAAATGCCCCAAATCAGCGGAGAACTTTACGCCGGAAGAAGCTATGGAAAAAGTACCCGCTGTCCGGCGCATGTTCACTGTTCGCGAAACGGATGAGTTTGAGTGATCTTTGCCTGTATATTGTTTTAAAACCTTTATATTTTATTTCCACTTCTGTACATATGTTTTTTGAGTTCTACTTAATACTGCGTAAGAGATGCATGTTTACACTGTTTGTATTTGGCGCTCTCGCGTGACCAACCAGTGATCGGCCCGTTCTCGCTCTCGTTCCCGCGGTTTGGGTGGACCGAGTAGCTCGGGCCGCGGGCGCGGTGGAGCGGGGCGGCGCGATCCGCTTCCGGGGTTCCGCGAAATAACGCGCCGGTTCCTTCTTCTTGTTCGCGCTGTTCGAGCGTAAGCACGTGTTCTAATTTTCGTTTTGATCGTTTCGCGAGTGATCACCTGTGGCCTCGGGCTTCGAGCCGCTATTTCTTTAACTCGTGTTTAGATTAAAAGTCTGTAAATAGTTTGAGACGAGTTGGTCTCGACCTACGTCGATCCAAGCATCGACAATAAAGGAACATTGTCACAATCACGTGCTCCAGTTTCACTTTAATCCGCCATTCTTTTCTACGAATGTTTCGAGCGTGATTAATACTTCAAAACTGAAATACATTTCGCTCATTCACACGTAAAACAGGTATTTCAATGAGCAAAACACATCACTATTATTATCAAGTACAAGGTCAGTTACATATTACTGACAGAAAGTACTGTATATTTTGCCTTTGGACCCCGAAGGGGCTGAAATCTATAAAAGTAGAGATAGATGATGCGTTTTGGAAAAGAGAAATGGAGCCAAAACTGGTTCAATTTTATTTAGAATGCATGCTACCCGAATTAATAGATAGTCGGCACAACAGGTGCATGCCTATTCGGGAGCCACAATTTATATTAGCGGAGAGAGCGAAAGAAAAACCGAAATGCTTGAAAAAGCGAAAAAGGTCTCCAGTTGAAAATAGTGAAACTGTTGTAACGGTCCGGCGTCGCACCGCGTTGTAAAGCGCGGGACCACTGACTCCGTCAGTGGTCATAAGTGCCAGCAATGGCACTTTTACTCGCTGATCATACGATCACGCGAGTCGATCGACGCCGCCGTCACTTTGCCAAGAAAGTGACGAAAGATATAATAAATTTGATCGATCCGGCATCGCACCGCGTTGTAAAGCGCGGGACCACTGACTCCGTCAGTGGTCATAAGTGCCAGCAATGGCACTTTTACTCGCTGATCATACGATCACGCGAGTCGATCGACGCCGCCGTCACATTCCTAAGAAAGTGACGAAGGAAATATTAAATTTAATTCACCCTTTAATTTTTTCAGACATATTTCTAAGTTTACAGGAGCAGATAGACAGAATTCAAGGGGACCGGAATGAGAAGGCAGCACCTAGAGGGGGTTTTTAGTGGGTATACCGGAGACCGGGGAGTCCCACATAACCCCGGCAATACTGTAGCCGGGGTATGCATAAAGCATTTTCCCCCTAAAAAAAAAAAAATGCTGATGCATATGTACGGGCGTCGCAGGTACGCATAATGTTCGACGAATTATTGAAACAAATTTTTACTTTTATACCAAACTTAGCGAAATGTCTGCGATCATTTGTTACAGGCGGACCTCTTGCCAAATTACTGCAAACCTGGTGTATGGGACAGTAATGCCAGGACAAATTGAATAAGTAACATATTTCAGGTAAAGTTTAACAGCTTATACATCTACATTAAAATTTTGTACGCTTATAAAACAACCCTATTTCTTAATGTATTTCATAATGTGTTACAGATCCACACTGCTTACGTCCTATTTCGTAATGAGCGACCTGGGAAAATTGTAGGAAGACCGTCAATGGACAAGATTCCCCAATTCCCAGTATTTGTTTCTCGCTTCTTTCTGGTCGAAGGGGGGAGCGAGATGGAATACTTTGCCTGCGCGACGGCCGCGAACGCCAAAGGACGGAGTGTCAGGCGTCAGAAAGACGGAGCGAGACAAAACATCATCCCGTCATCTCTCTCGTACCGTTCTCGCTCGCTTTCAGTGCCTCTCCCTCGCTCTCGCCTTCGCCGGACAAGAGTGAGACAGAAGTGGTGGGGATAACAAAAAGTCCACAACGTGTACACCTAACCGATCCGCTAACGAGACAATACTGTATTCTTCGAAAAATACAGTGACACGCAGCCATAATCGTACACTCTTGTCGCATAACTTTTTTAGAATTGGTTCAAACGACTTGAGTTTTTTTGTTAAAAGCTAGAATGATTAGTTTGCCAACTGACGTGTTTCGTCGTTTTCAACAACAATGCAATTGGTCGGAATAGCGAAAAAAATAGTAAAGGTCGTTTTTTCAATTTTTTTTGTGAGCCTGTAATGAAAATTCAAAAATCCCGTTTGTAGATTGAAGTATATGCAGCATGTATTACTTCAATCTACAAGCGGGTTTTTTTAATTTTCATTACAGGCTCACAAAAAAAAATTGAAAAAACGACCTTTACTATTTTTTTCGCTATTCCGACCAGTTGCATTTTTGTTGAAAACGACGAAACACATCAGTTGGCAAACTAATCCTTCTAGCTTTTAAAAAAAAACTTAAGTCGTTTGAACCAATTCTAAAAAAGTTATGCGATTTTAAAGAGTGTACGATTATGGCTGCGAGTCACTGTACACACTTTTTTATCTGTAATTGTCCATTTCAAGGGGGCGAAAGCTGGAATGTCGAATTTCAATTCTCCAATGAAGTTGGATTGATTTATTGTGATGACTGTAACTTGATTAGAGACAAAAAAATATATAAAAAAATGTTCTGTTAAACGATTTTGTCAAAAAGGCACTGACAACTAAAAAATACTTCTATTCTTGTACTACAATTTCGATGGTGCTTTTTAACTTTAAATAAAAACGTGGAGCAGAACATTTTGTAGCAGAATATGAATCAATTTAGTACAGCATCAAGTGTCGAAATGAATTTATTGCGAGATATCCTGCTCCATTTTCTTTAAAATGAAAATACACCATCGAAATTGTAGTATAAGAAAATAATTATTTTTTAGTTCTTAATGCATTTTTAATAGAATCGTTTATTATAAATTTTTTTATTTTCTAGTTTTTAGTGTTCGTAGATTTACATTTCACAGCTCAAACTTCTTTACAAATATATTTTATTGTTGTATGCAGTTTAACAGTTTGCTTGAACCCCACAGTGCTAAAAGTTCGTAAAGAACGCGAGTGGTTGATTGTTGATTGGATTTGATGTTATGGGTTCTAATTTATCGGTGACTGGGTAATTTTTTCACCCCCTTGGAGTTTTTTTTCATAATTTTGTATTGTCATCCAAACTACGCACCCCTGCAAAGGTTTCAGACAATTGGATGGTTGGAAGTGGATTAAAATTGAGTTTCCAGATTTCAATCAAACATACGAACGAACAGGGAATCGTAGCTAAATAAAATCGTTTAGTGACACATTCCAAAATATACGTATTGTTAGTACTGATCTCTAGTTTATATTGATAAATTTTTACAATCGTGGAATAACAATTACGAAGAAAAGCATGTACGAAAGTATTAAATTGAAATATACTTGTGTCCAAATTTATGTTTTAAAAAAATGATGCAGACAATTCTTGTTGATAAACAAGATAATTTGATGTATAATTAGATAAAAAAGAAAGCGTCATATGTTTTTAAAAGAACTATAGCATTTATAGATTTTATTACATTCGGCGTGTTACATTTCGGTGATGTACCTTATTAAAATTGTATGCTTTGAAAATGCACATTGATTATACAAAATATTACATCCTTTTACGTATAAATAAAAACTATTGATACGCAAATTAGTATTGTTTCATTGACATATTTCCTAAATTCACTAGCCAACCTCTCTATCTTTCATTGTTGCTATCTTCTTTTACGTTCAGCGAGGAAATAATTTAAATCGGACTACTTTGAACGAAACGGGCTTTCAATTCTGCAAATAAATTTTATCTGTAATATCGTTAATAATGACATTTCAATTTGTATCAGGTTTGGTATCTTTCCATCTTTCCTTCTTATACTCTCGGACCTCTATCTTTCATTATTGCTATCCTCTTTTACGTTCAGTGAGGCTCTAACACTAGACGCAGCTGTCGTTCCGTATTCCTTCAAGACTTCTTGATAGAAAGAGCTGCGGCAACAGCGCGGCAGAGACAGAGTGAAAATGTGGTAACTATGCGTCAAAAATTTGTCTACATAGAGTACCTGGAGATGTCACCTCTGTAAATGTTCTTTTTATCGACCGCAGTAGTTTCATTAGCGTCCGTCTGTTTACTGGGGACGCTTCGATCGATTCGGACCATAACAAACTTGAGACGGCCCCCTTAAGCATGCTTCGATTTGAGTAAGTAGCGTGGCCATTTCCTCGTATGTTAGCTTATGTTCGCTAATTACGCGGCGGAGGTGGTGTTTGACGGATTTGACCAGATTCCGCCAAAGTGTGGTGCAGCCGGTGGGTTGAAGGTCCACTCAATCCCTTCAGAGGCCACCGCGTCGAGGAACCGGCTCGAGTTGAGGGACTGCCGCAGTGACCGTAGCTCCTTGATGCCCCCACGAACGCCGTGCCGCAGTCGCTGAGAATTTGGCTGCATCGACCTCGTCGGGAGATGAATCGCCGAAGAGCGGCGAGAAAGGCGTCAGTCGTACCGTCCGACACCACCTCCAAGTGGACTGCCTTAGTAACCAGGCAGACGAAGAGGGCTACATTGCCCTTATGCGCGTGTTGGCCACGCCCTTTACTAGTACGTAGAAAAATAGGACCGGCATAATCGATGCCTACGCGTGCAAATGGTCGGCCGGGTATTACGCGAACCGCGGGGAGATTACCCATAAGTTGATTCATATGGTTACCCTTCCAGCGCACGCAGGTGGGACAGCGGTGGATGATAGACTTCACCATCGTCCGTCCTCGCAAGATCCAGCAGTGCTGACGTAGTGTAGCCAAGGTGAGCTGAGTACCGCCGTGCAGGCAGCGTCGATGTGTCTCGTCGACCCAGAGTTTGGCCAGGTGGGAGTCATCTGGCAGGATGATGGGATGCTTCCGGCTAAAGGTGAGCAGGGAGTGCTGCAGCCGCCCGCCGACACGCAGTATGCCGACCTCATCCACGAACGGGTTGAGGCGAAGCAGTCGACTCCTGCTGGAAATAGGCCGCTTGTCCCTGATGCAGTCGATCTCCTGGGCGAAGGATTGCCGTTGCGTCAGTCGCACCAGTCGATGCAGCGCCTCTTGAAGTTCGTGACTGTCTAGGTAGGGCTTCCGAGTGCCCTGATGCTTACGCAGCCATCGGCAACACCAGGCAGTTACCCTAAGGAGATGTCGAAAATTTGAAAATTTAAGCAGATACAAGCTCACCTCGCTCTCCGGGGCTGTCTGGATGTGTAGAGTCTGTCGCTGCTCCTCCAAGTCCTGGTCGGGTGCGGGGAACGTCTCGTCGGTCCAGTGTCCCGTGAGTGTGAGCCACGTCGGTCCGGTCCACCACAGCGGATGATTGGGTAGATCCGTCGGTGGCAATCCCCGGGAGGCACAATCCGCCGGATTGTCTTGGCTACGTAGGTGGTGCCACCGAGCAGTGGGCAGCGTGCGTTGGATGTCTGCCACCCTATTAGCGACGTAAGTCTGCCATCGACTTGAATGCGATTGAACCCAACCCAGAGTAACCAGCGAGTCGGACCACAGGTGAACAGCATCGACCGTCAGCTTCAGCGCCTCCAGAGTGCGTGATGTCAGGCGAGTGAGCAAGTGAGCACCGCACAACTCAAGCCTCAGGAGTGACACTCGCTTGAGCGGTGCTACCTTCGTTTTAGCGGTGAGGAGACTAACCCGTCTTTCCCCACTGGCTCCGATGACCTTGAGGTAGACCACTGCCGAAAAGGCCCGTTCGGAAGCGTCCGAGAAGCCGTGTACTTCGGTGGTCTGCTCGTCCGAGGACAGGCCCACCCATCGGGGAATCCGGATATCGTGTAGTGCAGGTAAGTCACTGATGAAGGCACCCCAAAAATGCTCGTCACGCGTTGAGAGAGACTCGTCCCAGTCCGTCTTAAGTAGCCATAGAGATTGTATGAAGACCTTGGCGCGTACAGTAACAGGAGCGAGCCAACCCAAGGGGTCGAAGATCTGGGCTGCCTGGCTAAGCACAATGCGCTTTGTGAGTCGCGCCGAGAGGCAGCCCTGATAGCAGCGAACCTGGAACCGATCCTCCTCGGGGAGCCATTGGATGCATAACACGCTGTGTGGAGTATCAGTGTCCCATTGGCGCGCGGTCCCCAGGTCATCGACAGAAACAGACCGCAAGAGCTCCCGTGAGTTGGAAGCCCATTTCCGGAGGCGAAAGCCGCCCGCCTTGCAGAGTAGGTCCAGTTCCCCTTGGAGGATGCGGGCCTCGTCTATTGAGGGGGCACCAGCCAGGACGTCGTCCATATACACGTCTGAAAGTAGCGTCTGAGACCCGGCAGGGAACCGTGTAGCCTCGTCCTTGGCTAGTTGTTGTAGACATCGCAGGGCTAGGTAAGGTGCACACGCCAAATCGTAGGTTACGGTGCACAGTTGGTACTCTTTCGCTTGCTTACTAGGACCCCTGCTCCAGAGTATCCGTTGAAAGTCCCGATCGTCAGGGTGTACCACAATCTGACGGTACATTTTCTCCACGTCGGCGACAAAGGCAATGGGGTGTCGTCTCCAGCGCATCAGGACGTCAGCTAGTACTGGTAACAGATTGGCGCCGATAAGAAAAAAGTCGTTGAGCGACTTACCCGAACTGGTCGGCATCGAGCCATTGAACACGACGCGAAGCTTCGTTGTCGTGCTGGCTGTCTTCATGACCCCATGGTGAGGTAAGTAATACCCAGAGCCGCTTAGAGGTGTATTGGTTGGCTGCATGTGTCCGAGATCCTCATATTCCCGCATGAAGTCCTTGTAGGCCTTATGGAACTCAGAGTCTCCGTCGAATCGGCGTTGCATCGCCGCCAGGGTACGTACAGCAGCAGGCTTTGAGCTACCCAGGTGTGGATGTGTCCGAAAGGGAAGGCGCACGACGAACCGGCCCTCAGAAGTGCGTCGATGTGTGGTGAGGAAATGCTCCTCGCAGGCCTGCTCGTCGAGGGACAGGGTAGGTGTCGCCTGGATTTCCTCCTGTTCCCAAAATCTTTCCAACATCCGTGTCAGATCAGCCTGAACTGAGCAGAATTGCACCGTAGGGCTTCGTTTGCCTGGATGAATGTCGTGGGATCCCTTGACTCCTCCCGTGAGGATCCATCCAAAGACCGTCTCCTGTGCCAAGGGCGAGCCAGGTGGCCCCTTGCGAACGCCGTCCATAAGGATATCGTTGTAGATGTCCGCTCCCAGGAGTAACGCCACGGGATCCTGGTTACCCTGGGGAGTGTCGGCCCATTGCAAGCCGTGTAAGTGAGCCCCGCTAGTCAGATCGGGTATCGTGCGAGGCTTGTAGCTTGAGAGGTTGGCTAAGGCAAAGGCCGGGACTCGGACACTACTTCCTCGGACCTGGTCTGACGCTACATCGACCCATACCAGGCCACGGGTTGTGCGAGAGCGCACGCCGCCCGCGAAGGCCAGCGGACGTCGGGCCCGTTGTCGGCTGAGTCCAAGTTGTGTGACTAGCTGATCGGATATGAGGGAGACCTCACTGCCAGGGTCGATCAAGGCTCGGACGACGGCGTATTGGCCAGCTGGGGTATACACACGCACTCTGGCAGTCCCCAGGATCACGGTCCGCTGCACGCCGTGGTGAGAGGTCACGTGTTGTACCGTCGCGTCGTGATCCTCGTCAAATGTCTCATGTATCGAGGTGTGATGTTTTTCTGCACACTTTTGACAGCGTTTATTAGAGGGGCAATCATTCAATTTATGCTTACCTAAACAGTTTAGGCAGCGTTGAAGCGACGTGAGTGTTTCCCGTCTGTCCGAGGGTGACTTCTCCTGGTAGCGAGGACAGAAGAGAAAATAGTGCGATCCCTTGCACAGTCCACACGCCTTGGATGACTCGCGCCCAGCGGCGACCTGATGCACCTGGGCAGCTTTGGGGCTGGGTCGCTTCTCGCTGGTGGCCTCTCCACGACGTTCGCCCTGGCTGTCTTCCAGTCCTTCCAAGCTGTGGATGCGTGAGTCGATAAACTTCCTTAGTTGCTCCAAAGCAGGCGGTTCAGTGGAAGATCCGAGCGAAGTCTCCCACTCCCGGCGTGATTGAATGTCCAATCGCTCCACTGTTAAATGGACGATCCAATCTGTCGGATCCGGACGATCCATGTCGGCGAGGGCATCGACAACGTCCCATGTGGAATAGTAAAGTCTTTTCAAGTCAGAGGAAGACTCCTTCTTGACGGGCTGAAGGTCAGAGAGGGCCGTTAGCTGCGCGCGTACCAAGCGGCGTTTGTTTTGGAAGCGTTCCTGTAGTACCGTCCAAGCGCGTTTGAAATTGGAGTCGGTTGTTTTGAGGTTCCGTATTGAGCCGGCCGCCTCGTCCTTCAGGCAGCCTCGAAGGTAATGGAAGCGGTCCACATTACTGAGCGAGGTGTCCTTAATAACTAAAGATACGAAGGTATCGTGGAATGACGCCCACTCGCTGTATCGCCCATCAAAAGTTGGGATGTTAATCCGCGGAAGCAAGGATCGTTGACGGAGCTCGGCGCCCTCCGCGTGACCCGGCGGCAGCGTCGTATTCGTAGCGTGAGGCAGCGTTCCAATCATTTCTTCTCGCAGGTCTAAGAGCTGAGCCTGCTGATCCATGAAGGATTCTTCGGCTATACTGAAGCAGTCTTTAGTGAAATAATCGTGGCTTTCCTGCTCGGCGGTCCGGGACTCCATTAGAGCTGAGTGCTGGGTCATGAACTGTTGCCAGTGGCTTTCGAGCATGGTCAACCGTGATTGTATCATTCCGCTTGTAATATTGGCCTTTCCCTTCTTTTGCAGATTTTCGTAGACTCGGGTCAAACGATGGAATACCTCGATCTGAGCGTTGATCTTGTCGGACGCCATAGTGAAGGTCGCCAGCGGGCGTAGTCACCACGTGGTCGCGGTAGAAGATTCCGGAATCGATCACTCGAAAGCTCTCACGATTTTACCGAATCCGGCTCGAAGGACCAAAGTTTGCGCACGAACGCGAAGCTTCAAACGTTCGCGAATTAGTTTTAGAATATAGTCTTAATTAAGTATAAGATAGCCGTTAAGTTTAAACTAAGGTCACAGACACTTTATATTTACAGGACAATGAACAATAAAGTACTAGCTTAGACACTTAAATTAACACAGTACAGCACGGAACTTAATTAATTACACTTATTGTCTATAACGCGAAAGCACGCGAAAGATTGAGCGCGAACTTAGTAAGAGGAAGCGAGTTCTGGAACGTTCCAGCAAACGCAAGCATGCGACACAAGAGACTGCTACTTATCGAGAGGACGATTCGTAGAAGAGTGATCGATCGCGATGATGGATCGGGCCGTTTCGCTGAATTCCGTGACGTCAGCACCCCACCTAACAGCTGCTCGTCCTGTTAGTCGCTTTCAAAGCGCGCGCGGTTTCGGCAACGAATCCGCGCTGACTTGGCCGGTGGCCGTTTGGGCCAATCCCAAACACACAGCTTGGTTTTTGAATTTAAAAATCTGACACGATTCCCTAATATGTGCACCGATAACAGACATGCCTCTGAATTTTTTCAAAATTTTTCATCCGCTGGTATAGGAGAAATTCGGCAAAAACCTGATTTTCTATTTTTACCCTTTACTACCCCCGGGTCGAGATACAAAGTTGAAACTTGGCAGAAATCATTCTTTTTTTATAAGCTTTCGAATGACTCATCGCGATTTGAATTCGGTTCAGGGGCACATTTGACCATCTTAACCGGCTATACCCTTTGCAAGCGTAATATCTCGAAAATCAATTCAAATAAGGTTTATACATTATAGGTTATTGAATTTGTCTGGAAACTCACTATCAAGTGATCTCTAAAAAGAAAATAGTTCCAGTTAAAAACCCGAACTTGACCATGGTATCTCTTAAAATAATAATCGAAGAAAAATATCGTATGCGCTAATAATTTTACACCCCCCGAAGCATGCAATTGAATATAAACAATTTTTTTTATTTCCAATACGTTGGGAACCATCCAGCTGTTTACTGTTCCCGTGGATACATGCGTATTAATGAAAAGTCGAATTTTTGTTCACAGCGAATAATCTATAAATTCTTAAAGACTGCGAAGGTACGTTTTTGATTGCCCTTTGAAAATCTGGCAACTAGATGTTATCGAAGCTGTCTTGGGAAATACGGAATTGCCCACCAATAAACGATAAATGAGTTTTCGCTTCGCTCTCAACTGTTACCTCCCCGAGCCCGCTTCGTTTGGGATAATTAAGGACCCAACATAAAGGCAAAATACAGAACACAATATAAAGGCCCAAAATATAATAAAATTTTAAAATAGAATATAAAACGGCCTTTTTGTTAATCCGTTTATTGCTATGTCGGCGTATGATGAGTAGGTATAAATGGTGACTTTGTACAACGGTGCGTACTGGTGCGAAGTCACCATCTATACCTACTCCCCATCCACCGACACAGCAATAAACGGATTAACAAAAAGGCCGCTTTATATTCTATTTTCAAATTTTATTATATTTTGGGCCTTTATATTGTGTTCTGTATTTTGCCTTTATGTTGGGTCCTTAATTATCCCAAACGATGCGGGCTCGGGGAGGTAACAGTTGAGAGCGATGCGAAAACTCATTTATCGTTTATTGGTGGGCAATTCCGTAATCCTCTGACTGCGCATGGCCCCCGCGTGCGTCGGCGTCCCTTCGAATTGGAGATAGATCCCTTATCGCTCGAATATAAACACGCACTCGCATATCAAAATAGTAGGACGCGCGACGTATTGGGTGTAAGACAAGATTGACCTCGCGGAGGAGATATCATTATAAAGAGGTGGAAACCTCGCGTCTGAAAGGAATGCAGGTCCGAATGGTTCTGGAATAGGGTGCGTTCCACTTACGTCCAAAGCTCCCGCACGGTTGCAATATATGATGGAAATCACGGGAGTTGCGGACGATTTGGGCGTAATAAGTGGAACGCAGCCATAATGACATTTCTGTCTAATCAATAATTGAGATCGATAAATATCGATACGTAGGCCGCGTATGGTCTGCGCCATCTGTTGTGAAACAGTTATGTATCTAGTCGATGACCCGGGAAACATAAATTCCCAACAGTTATTATATATTTATTGTTTATTATTGATGCATGGATAATTTGTTTCACCCCCTCGAAGTTATTTTGTTTTTAAAATCATCCAAACTACGCAGGCCTGCAAAGTTTCGTGACAACTGGATTAGTGGAATTTGTTTAAATTTGATTTTTTAGATATGAACCAAACATGTAAGAAGCAAACAGAGGATCGACACTGAATAAAATCGTATAATTAATATAATATTTTATTCCATTTATTCTTTTTTTCTTCTCTAAATTATACAGATTTTCACATTTATAATAAAATTCGATTTTAATTGTAAATACATATTTCTTAAAACTCTAAAATAAAATTATACATGAAAATTCATTTTCTCATACAGCAGGGTTACAACAGAGTTAGCAAGTATTTCTCTTTCGCTTCTGCTTCGATTATCTGTAAATATATAAAATCCACATTTTAGTTACAACATAACTTAGAACTTATAGAAGAAGAGTGGACTTTTCCTATAGTAAGTGTAGAGACTAAAAAATGTGTCCGAAGGAAGTGAGAGCGCAGAAAGTGTTGTTGGAGGAAATTTAAATGCTAATGGTAATTTAGCGAAAATGAACAAAGAGACCCAATATTTTTAACGCACAATTTATTGGTGTTGGAATAAAAGTAATTTAGTATGTTTCTTGGTGAATTGAAATATTGTTAATGAGAAACTAATAAAATTAATGAATAGCATGGGAACTAATGTGGATTTTAATAAAGTATTACGAATATCTTTCACAATAGATTGATAAGTATCAAGGGAAATGCATTTTCAACGTACTTTCTTCACTAATGTGACTTACTCTACGTTGCAAGCAGTATGCCTTAATTATCTTAATTCTTATTCTTAATGCTACGCTAATTTGACAAATTTCCAAAAACTTGTACAAAACAAGATGCTTCTCTGTCTATTTAACCTTCTCCGGACAACCTCTAACCCTGTGCATCCCCTTCATTTCTATCAAAGCCTGTGCGTCCCCTTCATTTTTATCCGAGCCTGTGCGTCCCCTTCGTTTCTATCTAAGCCCCTGCGCCCCCTTCATTTCTACAAGATTTACATAAAAACTCTAATGTAAAAGTTGTTTGCTGGTATAAAAACAATATATTAATTTGTAGAAACGTGTGCGAAAGAAGATGCTTCTCTGTTGAACCTTCTCCTGACAACTTTCAAGTCTGTGCGTCCCCTCTGTTTCTATACGCTCTACATAAATAGTCTATTAAAAAATTTTGGCGACTTACCTTGTTAATTGAGACAATAATTCAGTGTCCTATGTGGTGTAAAAACTCGTGACATTTCAAACAATTTTATTATAACTGTTTGATATTAGCTAGGTTACGTTTACGTCGATAAATGTGCTCTCTCTCTCTGTCTGGCTGTCACGTGACAACGATTTGTTACACGATTGGCCGAAAGTGCCGAAACCTTCTTCCAATGAACGACGTGGATATTGGAGACATTTCCTCTCCCTTTTATGTTCCCCTCTTGCCTACACTTTACGACGACGACGACGACGATTCTTAATTTTGTAAGATTCGCGCAACAGATGGCGCGGGCAATGAAGTATTGAGATACGAGGTGCGCCCATCTATGGGGTTTCGAGGCTATGCGGAGCCAAAGAGAGCGTCTGGAGAAAATGCGGAAACTCTCTTATCTTCTGGAACGTTGTCCAGGTAACCACGTGCGAACTTTATCCTGTGTGAATCGTTAAGTGCGAACTTTATCCTGTGTAAGATGTTAAGTGCGAGCATCGTTATTACGACCAAAACTAATGTTAACCAAGTTTCCGTTAAACTGGCTGTATTATACATTACTTATTTTGGTAAATCGAGGCATCTTAAATTACCCAAGTGCGTGTAAATTTAAGTACTCATTGGTACGTGCTCAAACTTATATCTATCTTCTCTTCGGTAAAAACGTACGGGTTTATTTACTATTGGTGTTAAAATACGCAACAGCGAATCTCACTAAAACGCACTCGTTAAATAAAATATCTTGATGAATCCATCCTAACATCCTGACGACTTACTTCAATACCTTACAGTATTTCTTCAGAAGTGGGATAAAGTCCCAAGTGTCGGGAAGTAAAATCGGTTTAAAGTATTTCTCCATAACCGGGAGTGAACGTTATACAAACGCTGTGCGCGAAAATTATAAATTTTTAAGACACGTGTGCCGATTTCGTATATGAAAAACTGGTGCCGGAAGACGCCATCTTTAAATTTCGTGTATGAAAAACTGGTGCCGGAAGACGCCATCTTTAAATTTCGTGTATGAAAAACTGGTGCCGGAAGACGCCATCTTTAAATTTCGTGTATGAAAAACTGGTGCCGGAAGACGCCATCTTTAAATTTCGTGTATGAAAAACTGGTGCCGGAAACGGCCATTGTTCGAAAACGAACGTTCGAGAAGAAAAGGCTGTCATGAATCGTGTGCAACTGGAACAATTGAACATAGAAGGTTTACGTGAGCTTGGTAGACAACATAACCTTGATACTAAAGGTGCGCGAGTGATTTTATTTGATCGTTTAACCGACCATTTCGAAAGAAATGGATGGCCGGAATCGATAACGATCACAGGCCCGTCAATTACGGAGGAACGACCGCTAGAGGAAGAAGACGGCCAAAATTCAAGGAGCTTAGGGTCACATCCAGCAGGCCAGGATCCAGCGTCCGATCACATGGCTACGGCCAATATTCAAGACATAGTGCAAGCAGTCCTACAGGCGTTAGAAACCAGACAATCTACGTTGTTGCAACGTGAAACTACAAGACAAATGGTGGGACTCCTGCTCCAAGCACGAGTTCTCAAATAAATGCTCATCAAAATTGGAGTCAAATAAAATTCACGGCGAAACTAATACCGACCTTCGCAGGTTTGGAGGAAGACGACGTAAAAACCTGGGTACAAAGGATTGACAGTATCGGTCGATTACATCAAATCGGTGGTGAAGTTTTAGTAATGGCGGCTGTAAATCAATTGGGTGGACGAGCTCTGAACTGGTACAATCGTCAAGAAGTGAGTACTGTGGCCACTTGGGAGGATTTCAAGCGGCAAATAAGTGCGTATTTCCAGCGCACCGAGACGGTAACCACAACACTGGCAAGAGTAAGCAGCCGTATTTGGAAGTCCAAAGCAGAGAAGTTTGCTGATTATGCTGAGGATAAGTTAAAATTAATGCAACTTCTTAAGCTAACAGAGAGAGAGAAAGTGGAACTATTAGCGGACGGAGTTAAGGATCCAGCGCTGAGAAAATTTGCGCTGAATACCTGGGCGACCAGTATCCCAGAATTCATCGAACACATTAGAAGAATCACCGAGGACAGCGTGATTCCTGAATCTGAGTCGGAGGCCAAGGAGACTTCGAAATTTTCAACCACATCGGACAAGCGATGTGAACACTGTCATCGTTTGGGACACCTGGTGAAGGATTGCCGGACGGTGAACATGACCTGCTTCAAATGTGGGGAGAAAGGGCACGGTAGCAACGCCTGCCGCTCCAAGAAAGCAGAACCGGCGCCAACGCTCAACCTGCTAACGGAAGAACTGTCATCGAAGGACGAGGATTCAGCCGAAGGAAGACAAATCGGGGAGGAGTCATCAGCTGCGGTGCTGGAGTTATCTGGCAGAATACATCTGGTAGAAAAGGGTTCGCCCTGCGTTTCTGTTTTTAGTTTGGGAAATCACGAGAAATCGTTTTTTGCGTTAGTGGACACGGGCAGTCCAGTAAGCTTGATTAAAAAATCTATTTTTGAAAAACATTTCTTTGATAACAAGTTATTGCAAGTTAGTAAACGCTTGAGTTTGAAAGGCGTGAATAGTTCAGTAATAACGATTTATGGAAAGATAATAGATCAGATTTGTTTAGGAAAACCAAACAATGAGTGGAGTGATGTAACTTTGTTAGTCGTAGACGACAGCACAATGGACTATGATATACTTCTGGGCAGAGAATTTTTTAAAGAAAACAAAATTAGACTTATATTTCAAGAAGGGAATTTTGTTTTTGAACATCCTGAAATACAGGAGAATATCATAAGTAATATTTCAACTATTAATGTTGTCAATGAACCCGATAGGTTAGACGTAGTATTAGAAAACTTGGATTCAGATCTAGATCCAAATAGAAAAAATGAACTAATTAATACGTTAAATGAGGTTGAAAAATTGGAGGTTAAGCCAGTTCAGGATGAGTACAAAATTAGAGTGCATTTAAAAGACACTTCCTTCTTCAGATATGCTCCCAGAAGGATGTCTGTCCACGAAAAGGAAGCGTTAAGAAAAATTACTGACGATTTATTAAATAGAGGCATAATTAAACCAAGTATCTCACCATACTGTGCGAGGGTTGTTTTAGTTAGCAGACAGGATGGAAGGAAACGAATGGTTCTCGATCTGAGGCCGTTAAACCAGCGAATTAACCCTCAGAAATACCCGTTTCCAATTATTGAAGATCAGTTGGATCAGTTGTGCGGAAAGGAGATTTTCACGAAACTGGACCTACGAGACGGTTTCCATCAGATTGAAATCCATCCGGACGACACAAAATTTTTCGCGTTCGCAACACCCTACGGTCAATACGAATATGTGAAAATGCCCTTTGGGTACTCTGAAGCACCCGCGGAATTTCAAAAAAGACTTTTGTATATACTGGATGAACTACTGCGTAGTGGTAAGATTCTGCTCTATATAGATGACATTTTGATACATTCAATCACGATATCCGAAAATCTACGAGTATTACGTGAAGTGTTAATCACTCTTAAAAAATACGGATTAGAATTGAATTTGTCCAAATGCATGTTCTTAAAAAGAAAGATTGAATTTTTGGGTTATGTCGTATCAGCAGATGGTATTACTTTAAATAAGCGTCATACACAGGCCATTACCGATTTCGAATATCCTCAAAACGTTAAACAAGTACAGGGCTTTTTAGGTTTAACAAATTATTTTAGGAAATTCATTAAGAACTATGCGTTAAAGGCAAGACCTTTACACGAGTTAACGAAAAAGGATAAAATCTTTAATTTTGATGACGAATGTAAGCAAGCGTTTGATGTGTTAAAAGGGGAATTAACTTCTTTTCCTGTTTTGCGTATATATAACCCCACAGCGGAAACAGAGTTACAAACAGATGCGAGTAGTCAAGGATACGGGGCAATACTATTACAAAAACAAAAAACAGGAGACATGGCTCCTATCGCCTATTTTAGTAAAGCCACTAACGAACCGGAGAAAAGATATCATAGTTTCGAACTAGAAACGTTAGCCATCGTAAAAGCGTTGGAGCGTTTCCACGTTTACTTACAGGGAATAGCATTCCGAATTGTAACCGATTGTAATGCATTAGCTTTAGCAGTAAAGAAAATTAATATAAATCCACGAATAGCGAGGTGGACGTTAACTTTTCAAAACTACAATTTTGAACTTGTACACAGGTCGTCTGACAAAATGACGCATGTAGATTTTCTAAGTCGGTATATACTGACGGTTAATGTTATCTCTCAAGAAGATGAACTTTTATTCAAACAGGTAGCAGATCCAAAACTAAAAGAAATTGCTGAACAAGTTGAATTATATGGCAGCAAAATATTCAAACTCATTGATGGTGTGCTATTTAAAGAATACAAAGATAAAGACTTATTCGTGGTACCAGAAGCGATGGTAAATAACATTATCCGTTTGTATCATGATGAAGTAGGACACGTAGGAGTAGACAAAACTCTATATGGAATTTTGAGTCATTATTGGTTTCCAAATCTTAAAATCAAGGTAAGAAGTTACATTGATAACTGCATCCAGTGCCTATCCTATTCAATCGCAGCAGGGAAAGCGGAAGGAGAAATGTTAATTTATGAAAAAGAAACAATTCCTTTCCAAACGGTACACATAGACCACTTCGGACCCTTGGCAGAGACTATAGATAATTTTAAACACATACTAATAATAATAGATGCTTTTACAAAATTTGTATGGCTATTCGCCACTAAATCTACAGGTACAGATGAAGTGCTGGACTGTTTAGAAATCGTTTTCAGTTTATTGGGACATCCAAAGAGAATCATTAGTGATAGAGGCACAGCTTTCACGTCTAATAATTTCGCAAACTTTGTAACAGAACGAGGAATCACTCATGTACTAACTGCAGTAGCTTCCCCCTGGGCTAATGGACAGGTAGAACGGGTTAACCGATTTTTAAAGTCAACCCTGGCCAAAACAGTAAAAGACCCAACAGAATGGAAAGAGAAAATCAGATTAGTTCAATATGTTATCAACAACACCCTTAACAAAGCTATAAATTCAACTCCTAGTAAAGCTTTATTTGGTTTTGAACAAAGAAAAATAGAAGATGAAAGTTTGTGTACAGTAATAGATGAGTTACGAAAATTAGATAAAGATCACTACCAGCAAAGATTAAACACTCAGCTAACAGCACAAGAAGTCAGTCGTAGACTACAAGAATATAATAAAGTAAAATTTGATAAAAGACACAAAAAAATTACGAAATACAAGGTAGCAGATTTTGTTTTAGTTAAAAAATTACAACACAAAGCAGGTACAAATACGAAATTAGAGCCAAAATACAAAGGACCGTACCAGGTAAAAGCGATCTTAAAGAAAAATCGTTTTGTTATTACGGACATACCGGGATATAATGTATCGTCGAAACCGTATAATACAATTCTATCCGCAGATAAAATAAAGCCTTGGATTCGAATTAAAGATGCACCACCAAATAATGATACAAAGGAGGTAGGGATTGAGGATAAGGTAAATAAGGAAACCGATGATGAGTCGCAATCCCAAACACCTATCTTAAGCGATTAAAAGTTTTAATTTACTCTGTATATAGTTAAGTTAAGAGATGTTACTTTAACAGAAAGAAGACAATTTTGGTTTTGAAATAATATTGTAAAAACATTATGTATATTTTGGTTACATTTCAAGTTTATGTGAATGATTATAAAGCGTTTATTTTTATAAAATGGTATGGTTGTTCGGGGTCGAACAACAGTGTCAGGTTGGCCGAAACTGTAAGATTCGCGCAACAGATGGCGCGGGCAATGAAGTATTGAGATACGAGGTGCGCCCATCTATGGGGTTTCGAGGCTATGCGGAGCCAAAGAGAGCGTCTGGAGAAAATGCGAAACTCTCTTATCTTCTGGAACGTTGTCCAGGTAACCACGTGCGAACTTTATCCTGTGTGAATCGTTAAGTGCGAACTTTATCCTGTGTGAGATGTTAAGTGCGAGCATCGTTATTACGACCAAAACTAATGTTAACCAAGTTTCCGTTAAACTGGCTGTATTATACATTACTTATTTTGGTAAATCGAGGCATCTTAAATTACCCAAGTGCGTGTAAATTTAAGTACTCATTGGTACGTGCTCAAACTTATATCTATCTTCTCTTCGGTAAAAACGTACGGGTTTATTTACTATTGGTGTTAAAATACGCAACAGCGAATCTCACTAAAACGCACTCGTTAAATAAAATATCTTGATGAATCCATCCTAACATCCTGACGACTTACTTCAATACCTTACAATTTTAAGAACATAGAATTCAGCAAATTTCAACTTTACATCGGAATATCTCAGCTCATATGGCACGTAGGAACAAAACAAAGACACTTTTCTCATGTAAATCAAACCCAAGCTATCCATTAAGACCATTAAAAAGCTAATCGGATCAGCCGTTATTGAGATTCGGTAATCTCAGGGTCCTTGATAGCGGGTCGCGGCGTAATATAGACACTGGTGTGTCTCGCGCTGCGCATATATCTATACAGGGTGTCCCACGGCAGAATGGACAGCGCCGTAGCTCCTAAAGTATTGGAGATAAAAATATTTAAAAAACAGGGAATTGCATGGTTCGAGGGGGCTAATCAATTAGCCCGGACGAATTTTTTTTTCGATTATTATTTTAAAAAATACGATGGTCAAGTTCGGTTTTTCAAATGGAACTATTTTTTTTGAAGTCCTGAGATGATAGTGGGTTCCAAGACAAATTCAATAAGCATCAATGTATATACTTTATTTCCACTGGTTTTTGAGATTGCGCTTGCAAATTTACTGATTTTCACTGCAAGAAACTCCTCTGGAATAGCAAGGACCGGGGACGGTCTTACTGGCGCCACGGGTGGCACTGCCTGTTGAAATAGATACATACGTGAGAAAGATCTACGCCAGGCCCAAAGGCTAGACAATTATTTTCCGTCAGAATTGCTACTTAGGTAGGTACATCTGCGGTATCGAGAAGCGCATCGTTACTTTTATTTCGCACTTGCTTCTACGCTCGGGTGGCCGGTTTTTCTGGGAGGGATGCAAGTTGGATTGGTTAGGTTCGGAGGAGTGAAAGTTGCTAGACTAAATTTCAACCATAAGGAGCAGATTGTATCAGAACCAATCGGATTTGCATCCCTCACAAACGGCTGCACTCTTGAAGAGGCCCTCTTCACAGCAATACCTCCTCCCCAATGCCCACCTTCTCTCGCACGGAATACGTCAACGCATGGTTTTGTTTTGATATCGAAGCTCATGTTTATACTCGAGAGGACCACGCGTCGACAGCGGGCTCCCCCCTTTCTTACTGTGTCTCTCCACGAGGAGTATTGCCGGTGGATTGTAGAAGCGCAGATGTCTGGATGCCAGTTGTTGAATTCAGGAGACGATAGAAACACTTTATTACAAAACACACATGTACTATAATTAAAGTCGCTCGACGTTCGTCAAGGAGATGCGACCTGGTACCCCGTGGCGAGGGCTGCCCTTCGCAGTGCCTCACCCGATTTTTATGGCTTTTACCGGAAAAAGGTACGAATCCTGGGCCGAACGTAACGAATAGAGGTCGAGCCCCCGCAGTCGAGGGTGAAATATCCATTACAGCGTATTAAGAAACTCTTTTCTTCATCGTATCGAGACGGAAGTGACGCCAATGAATTCCTTATGTTTTTCTGACGAAAATCATACCAAATATCATGCAAATCGGACTACTTTGATACAAGCTATTTGTATTCCCTATGTAAAAGTTGTCCGATTTACACGACATTTGACATGATTTTCATCGGAAAACCACAAGGAATCCAACGGCGACACTTCCATATCCATACGATAAAGAATAAAGTATTATTTTATTTCTGAAACAGATACAGAGTAATTATGGAGGTACGCCCGTCAAGAAGATGCGGCCTGGTACCCCGTGGCGAGGACAACCCTTCGCAGGGTCTCGCCCGATTTTTATGGCTTTTTCCGGAAAAAGGTACGAATCCTGGGCCGAACGTAACAAATTGAGGTCGAGCCCCCGCAGTCGAGGGTGAAATATCCATTACAGCGTATTAAGAAATTCTTTTCTTCATCGTATCGAGAGGGAAGTGACGCGAATGAATTCCTTATGTTTTTCTGACGAAAATCATACCAAATATCATGCAAATCGGACTACTTTGATACAAGCTATTTGTATTCCCTATGTAAAAGTTGTCCGATTTACACGACATTTGGCATGATTTTCATCGGAAAACGACAAGGAATCCAACGGTGACACTTCCATATCCATACGATAAAGAATAAAGAATTATTTTATTTCTGAAACAGATACAGGGTAATTATGGAGGTACGCCCGTCAAGAAGATGCGGCCTGGTACCCCGTGGCGAGGACAACCCTTCGCGGGGTCTCGCCCGATTTTTATGGCTTTTTCCGGAAAAAGGTACGAATCCTGGGCCGAACGTAACTAATTGAGGTCGAGCCCCCGCAGTCGAGGGTGAAATATCCATTACAACTTATTAAGAAATTCTTTTCTTCATCGTATCGAAAGGGAAGTGACGCCAATGGATTCCTTATGTTTTTCTGACGAAAATCATACTAAATATCATGCAAATCGGACTACTTTGACACAAGCTATTTGTATTCCCTATGTAAAAGTTGTCCGATTTACACGACAATTGTAATGATTTTCATCAGAAAACCCCAAGGAATCCATCGGCGACACATCCATATCCATACGATAAAGAATAAAGAATGATTTTATTTCCTAAACAAATACAGGGTAATTCTGGAGCAACGCCCGTCAAGGAGATGCGGTCTGGTACCCCGTGGCAAGGACAGATCTTCGCAGTGCCTCACCCGATTTTTATGGTTTTCGACCCTCGAAGGGGTTCGACAGCCTATTAAGAAGTGAGAAATCTTCGACTCGCGCATTTCTCATCAGATCTTTGCAAAAACGACAACCATCGATTCCTTATGTTTCGCCGATGAAAATGACACCAAGAACGACGTAATTCGGAACATAATGAAGGAAATTCCACGGAAAATCGATTTATATCATTTCAAGCTGACTTGACTTGGTTACAAATAGTCCGATTTACATGAAATTTGTTATGATTTTAATCGACGAAACGCCAGGAATCCATTGGCATCACTTTCTCCCTCGATACGACGAAGAAAAGAAGCAAACATTTGAAATTCTAAACATTTCTCACTTCTTAATGATATTCCAAACCCTTCGAGGGTCGAAAGCCATAAAATTCGATGGGCACTGCGAAGGGTTGTCCTCGCCACGGGGTACCAGGCCGCATCTTCTTGACGGGCGTACCTCCATAATTACCCTGTATCTGTTTCAGAAATAAAATAATTCTTTATTCTTTATCGTATGGATATGGAAGTGTCACCGTTGGATTCCTTGTGGTTTTCCGATGAAAATCATGCCAAATGTCGTGTAAATCAGACAACTTTGACATAGGGAATACAAATAGCTTGTATCAAAGTAGTCCGATTTGCATGATATTTGGTACGATTTTCGTCAGAAAAACATAAGGAATTCATTCGCGTCACTTCCCTCTCGATACGATGAAGAAAAGTATTTCTTAATACGCTGTAATGGATATTTCACCCTCGACTGTGGGGGCTCGACCTCAATTCGTTACATTCGGCCCAGGATTCGTACCTTTTTCCGGTAAAAGCCATAAAAATCGGGTGAGGCACTGCGAAGGGCAGCCCTCGCCACGGGGTACCAGGTCGCATCTCCTTGACGAACGTCGAGCGACTCCTGCCCGAGAGGAATACGATTTACTTTAATTATAGTACATGTGTGTTTTGTAATGAAGTGTTTCTATCGTCTCCTGAATTCAACAACTGGCATCCAGACATCTGCGCTTCTACAATCCACCGGCAATACTCCTCGTGGAGAGACACAGTAAGAAAAGGGGTAGCCCGTTGTCGACGCGTTGTCCTCTCGAGTATAAACATGAGCTTCGATATCAAAACCATGCGTTGACGAATTCCGTGCGAGAGAAGGTGGGCATTGGGGAGGAGGTATTGCTGTGAAGAGGGCCTCTTCAAGAGTGCAGCCGTTTGTGAGGGATGCAAATCCGATTGGTTCTGATACAATCTGCTCCTTATGGTTGAAATTTAGTCTAGCAACTTTCACTCCTCCGAATCTAACCAATCCAACTTGCATCCCTCCCAGAAAAACCGGCCATCCGAGCGTAGAAGCAAGTGCGAAATAAAAGTAACGATGCGGCTTCTCGATACCGCAGATGTACCTACCTAAGTCGCATTTCTGACGGAAAAGAATTATCCAGCCTTTGGGCCTGGCGTAGACCTTTCTCACTTATGTATCTATTTCAACAGGCAGTGGCACCCGTGGCGCCAGTAAGACCGTCCCCGGTCCTTGCTATTCCAGAGGAGTTTCTTGCAGTGAAAATCAGTAAATTTGCAAGCGCAATATCTCAAAAACCAGTGGAAATAAAGTATATACATTGATGCTTATTGAATTTGTCTTGGAACGCACTATTATCTCAGGACTTCAAAAAAAATAGTTCCATTTGAAAAACTGAACTTGACCATCGTATTTTTTAAAATAATAATCGAAAAAAAAATTCGTCCGGGCTAATTGATTAGCCCCCTCGAACCATGCAATTCCCTATTTTTTAAATATTTTTATCTCCAATACTTTAGGAGCTACGGCGCTGTCCAGTCTACCGTGGGACACCCTGTATATACTTGGCGCGAGACACTACCGTGTCTCTTGATATCGATACGATAAAGTATAAAAAATTATTTTATTTCTGAAACAGGTATGACTCCTAGGTCGACCGCCACGATTCGAGGTCGGCTCCCCGCGGTCGAGGGTAAAATATTCATTTCAGCGTATTAAGAATTTCGTTATTCTTCATTGTTCATCGTGTCGATATGGAAATCACACCAATGGATTCCTGGTGTGCTCCCGATTAAAATCATACCAAATGTCATACAGATCGGCCTATTTTTACATAAGGAATACAAAATGCTTATGTAATCAAAATGCTGGAACACTAAAAAGCATAATACAAATTAAAGTAAAAAAAAAATTTTAAAAACAAGCTTTTATTAAAATGTACTAAAAAAAAGAAAAATAACTTTGTTACCAGCCTAAATGACTGCCTTAAGGGGGAACACCACTGTGAAAGTTGAAAAAATTTCGATTTTTTTTTTCTTCACTTTCTTAATGTTTAACTCTTCAAAAATACTCTCTGAAAATTTCAAGTTGATATTCGAAGAATTGACGAAGATACAGTGCATTTTGTGAGACGCGTCACGATGCCGTTCCGAGCGCGCTATGTTAGCGGCAAGTAGCGCGCCGACATTTTTCTTACCCACTGTTCCCCCACATTGTTAAAGGTTATAAATTTTGGGTTTTTCCCGTTTTTATGCACGGTACGCTGTTCGTTCGAGAATCGAAGAAATGCAACCGTTGATCGGGCATTCGAGTGACAGTGAACGTCACGAACGGAAGTGTGATTTTTCCCGTGCAAACTTTAAACGCGATTTTCTCGAAACGACATTTTTCTAACTGATCGAATCAATAGCTCTGTCAATTTTTATCCGATCGACTTGAAATTTTGATAGGATCTTTAAAACAAGAGTATCTTCAGTTGTACGTACCGATTTTTTGATCGAAAACATATTTTTTTAAATACGCTCGAAAAACTATCCATTTTTTTGCGGATTTTCGAAACTTTTTCTTCCCAAGCGCACCATTTTTACAAAAATAATTTTTTTTAAAAATCGGTACGTACAACGGAAACTACACTCATACCGATTATATTAAAAAAAAAAAATTGATTTCAGAGTTGCCGTTCCAAAGATATCGTTTCGATAAGCGACCTATGTTTTCTTGTGGGGGATGTAGGAGATTAACTGTATATGGAAATTTATGCATGTTTTTCTATTACTTTTTTTTTATAGTCTCTTAAGACATTGTACTAAAGATAGGTAATAACAATTTTATAATAAAACTGTAAGTTGTCCCTTAAAAAAATCTTAAAAATGGGCTCATTTTTCCGGCCGTCACAGTGGTGTTCCCCCTTAAACGAATTCCCTCATATGACCAAAAATAAAAGCGTGGGGCGTAAATATTGAAATGCCCTTTTTATATAAATAGTATTACTGTCTTTATATTCATATTCTATTAAGGAATTAGACTGATCTCTAGCAGAATGCGAAAACTAATGTATTAAACTACGTAAAGCATTATAAATATTTTATATAAAAAGGGCATTTCAATATTTACACCCCACGCTTTTATTTTTGGTCAGTATGAGGGAATTCGTTTAAGGCAGTCATTTAGGCCGGTACCAAAATTATTTTTCTTTTTTTTAGTACATTTTAATAAAAGCTTGTTTTTAAAATTTTTTTTATTTTAATTTTTTCTTACGGACAACTGCATGTAGAAAAAATGAAACATGCTACTTTTCGTAACGCGCGTGGATATGTGCTCACTGATGGAATGATGAGGGACGAGCGGCGAGGAGCGATCTTGTTTAGGTATGAATAAACATTAAAAATGAGAATAAGAACAGGATTGCTACCCATACAGCACACTTCGTTGCGGCAAAGTTGCAGGATGGTTGCAGTAACCTTGCGATGTTGCATGGTTGCAGCACAATGTCGATGTATGGTTGGTGCGACGTTGCCGTGCAACATTGCACGGGGCGGACATACAATTGTTTCTGCATAGTTGCTGCATAGTTGCGTTGCAATAATGCACTGCAACTTTGCCGCAGCTTTGCCGCAACTTTGTCGCAACTTTGCCACAACTTTGCGACGTTAGCAAATTTTAAAACATAATATCTCCAAAACCGGCTGAAATAAAGTGTATACATTATACTTTATTGAATTCGTCTTGAAACGCACTATCAAGTGATCTGTTAAAAAAAAGAGTTCCGT
The DNA here is from genome assembly GCA_963855975.1 of Andrena chrysosceles. NCBI lineage: Eukaryota > Metazoa > Arthropoda > Insecta > Hymenoptera > Andrenidae > Andrena > Andrena chrysosceles. The sequence goes on along the minus strand of OY979766.1, from coordinate 40,204,760 downwards.
AGTAAATTTGCCCCCTCCAACCATGCAATTTCATGTAAACAATTTCTTTTATATCTCCAATACGTTAGGAAATATCCAGGTGTTCACTGTTCCCGCGGACATCCAGTATAATGAACTAAAATATAAAATATATGTCGGAGAAGGCAACCATTTAATCAGTTCCAAGCATAAGTCAGAATCTACTTTACTGGTGGCACGTGCCAAGCTGATGTTTCCGTGAAGGCGAGCACGGCGCACAGTGCTTTTGAAACGACAATATATGGGGGTCGTAGTACTCATGTAGTATAACAGTTTTTAACGTACGGAGTAATCACTATATATACCATCTACAGTACTTTACATCCAAGAAGGTTCCGTGGCCACACCGGTAGCGCGTCAGATTGTCATGCGGGCAGGAAAACAACCTATCCACCAAAAAAAAGTAACGCCTAACCTCAAAGCCAGCCGAAAGCATGGACAGGCACCATCTTCCCAGGTGCTCCAACAGATGGCGGAGATATCACAGGCGGGTGCATCGACATCATCGTCCTCAGATTGGATTCAACCTAAAAAAAACATCTAAAGCGAACAGCTCTTCGCTGACTAGTTTGACTCCTGCGTCAGACGAAAACAGATTCCAAATGTTATCCAACGACCTGGATATGGATATTGAGGACAATGCTACTACTTCAGGACCCCATACCTCAACAGCACCCAAAAAAGATCATAAGCAACCTCCCATATATACTATCAAGTCGGACATCAACTTTTTGATAAATACAATAACAAATGCTAACATCCCAAAGTCAGCTTTCTTCATTAAGGAGACATCCAAAGAAACACACATTATTTATGCGTCATCCTCTGACCATTATAATGCTATTGCAAAATTGCTTATAGACAACAAGACGCAATATTATACATACACACCTAGAAACCTTAAACCTAAGTCGATAGTATTAAAAGGTATTAAAGGAAACTTCTCCACTGAACAAATCAAGCTGGAGATTGAAGACTATAAATTACCAGAGGTGGAAATAATTCACCTAACTAAATTCGAATTTGATAGAACTCGACCTGATGCATTTCACTATCTCCTACAACTTTCTGCCAATAGCAAAACTAAAGATCTATTTAAAATAAAGTCTCTGGCCTTCCAAAAAATTCGTTGGGAGCACCTAAGAAAACCTAGTATTTTTCAGTGTCGTAAATGTCAGCGACTAGGTCACGCCAGTAAAAATTGTTTCCTGGACTACAGGTGTGTGAAATGTGCCAAAACCCATGAGCCGGGTAAATGTCCTATCCAGAAAATGGATAATAAAAACCACCTAACGTGCGCCAATTGCGGGCAAGAAGGTCACCCAGCATCATACAAGGGATGTCCATATATTAAGTTCGCCCATCAACAAAAGAAGTTGAACACTGTGGCAAAAGCTCAAGATACATACAAAAAAATAAACAACATCAGTGCTTCAATTCGAGAAGACATTTCTTTCGCTCAAGTTGTTGCTAATGGTGGAAGACTGCGCCCTCTCCCCCAAAGGATGGCTTCGTCCTGGACTCCAACATCTCCACACATTGAGGTGACAGAACATCCCAGGGACCGATACCCACAACACTCCAGGGATCATCAACAGCATCACGATAGCCAGCAAACTTCGCCATATCCTCCTTGGGTAACGGAATTCAAAAATGAAATTGCGAAGATAGTGTCCTCGCAATTTAAATTACTTGCTGATAGGGTTACAGAAAATTCACATAAACTTGAGTTCATTCTGAACTCATTACATTCTAAATAAAAATGTCCAATAGACTAATCATCAATAGACCCATAAGAATAGCTGCAATCAATGTAAATTCTCTGATTGCTAATTATCGCAGACTTGAATTAGTTCAGTTTGCAGAAACTTATAACCACGATTTCATATTCCTTTCGGAAACAAAACTTAATAAAAGTCATGTAATTTTTTTTAAAAATTACGATATTATCAGGAGGGACAGACCTCATTCCGTACAAGGAGGAGGCACAGCTATCCTCATTAAAAAGGGGATACCATTTGAAATAGTGGATCTGCCATCTGCAGCCACTAACGAAATTCTCGAACACACTATTATTAAAATTAATATTAGTAATAATAAATCGTTATTTCTAGTGAGCGTATACGCTAGGAATGATCATAGATGCATTTTCATAAATGAGATCAATAATCTCTTTCAAAAACTTAAGTTAAATGAGAATAAAAACTATTTCATAATAGCTGGGGATTTCAATGCCAGGCGTAAGGCATGGGGTGACTATGCCGACAACCAACGTGGCAAATACATGCGCCAATGGGCATCTGTGCATGATACTAGCTATAAACTTAGAATTATAACGCCGGCCTTTCCCACATATAAGCCAGCTCCATCATTTCTTGACATCTGTCTGGCGGATGCCCGTCTAGTTTGGACAGATGATCTTTGTGATAAGGCGAACACGCTCCCATATGACAGTGACCACGCGGCCATATCCTTGACCTTTGAAGTTCAAAATGAGGATTTCATACTGAATGGGCCTACGAGTCAGGGCATTAAATTTAACTACAAAGCTACCAAGTGGGACGCTCTTACGAGCAAAATGGCTGAGTTGTATACACGTGATATCCCAGTGGACATTAACCTTTCAATAGAGGAAATAGACAACCATTTAAGATACTTTTCTGACACCATTACTCAGTCAATGTCTGCTATAATTCCTAGACACAAACAGATAGATAGTGTCAATAAATACATAAATAATAAAATTAGAAAATTACAAAAGAAGAAAAAATATATAGTTTCACTATTACACAAGTTACATATTATAGATCCGTCTGCTCGTCGGAACATAACTAGAAATTCAAAAAATACTCTAAAAAAATTAACGAGAGCATTACAAAGAGAGTTCAAATCATCAATAGAGAGATATTGGACCAATAGGATTAAAAAAATTGATTTCAGGAAATCCGATAACTTTTTCCCTAAAATTAACGCCATTTTCAGACCAAAACAGTTCTCGAACATTGAAAATATACATATCAAGGAGGATGAAATAGCAATTCTTGAGAGAAGTGGATGTAACCTTAGTAATGTAACTAAAGCAGGTGATGAATTTATCTTTACGGAGCGTTCTGATAAACTTAATGTTATTGGAGCTCATTACGAGATTATTAATTCCCCCCGCTATCTAAACAACGGCACCAGACTGAAACAGATTGTTGATCATGAGGCGGAAGCAATTAAACTAGAATTTTACAATAACCGTAATCAAAATGTCTCTCTAGTCCAATTTGGAAATAATAACCCTGCTTATGATCCCACATTATCTGGTGTAGTATTGCAACCTTTCTGCAACCCGGATCAGATGATTGGAATACTTAAACGTCTTCCTAATAAATATTCTTCCGCTCTTGATGGCATCCCGCCGATTGTACTGAAGCATTTGCCCCTAAAAATGATTTTTGACATAACAGTTATTTTTAATAACGCCATTAATAAGTGTTACTTCCCTGTGATTTGGAAGGAGGCGAAGGTTTTGCCCATTCTCAAGAAAGGGAAAAATCCCAACATCCCGGCTAGTTATCGGCCCATCAGCCTTACTCCTAGTTTAAGTAAGGTTTTTGAAGCAATCTTGAACGATGCTTTGAATGAGCACTGCAAATTAAACAAAATCATTCCTGAGAGCCAATTTGGTTTCAAACACCGCCATTCTACAACTCATGCCATTCATAAAATGCTAGCAGACATAAATGGTCATGTTGCCAATAGCCATCCTGTAGGAGCAGCGGTCCTAGATTTGGAAAAGGCCTTTGACTCGGTCTGGCTAAACGGCCTAATTGTCAGACTAAACAGGGGTCATTCCCCTAAATGGCTCACACACATAGTTTGGGATATGGTCAGCGGTAAGAGTTTTGTCACTTGGGATGGTATCGATTTATCTAAAAATAAATTTAGGATAGAAGAGGGCCTTCAACAGGGTACAGTCAATTCACCGATTCTATTTAATATATTTATTAGTGAACTTCCAAAGTTATTTAGATTTAATGAGCCCGGGCAGCCAGCAATGCAGTCGTTTGCGGATGACATTGTGATATATGTAGCGGACAACAGGGTGAGCCGCACTCGGGATGGTCTGGAGTTAGCCGTTGACAATGCAAATAGTTATTTGGCGATGTGGAATCTAAGAATTAATCCAGCCAAATGTGAAACCATTTTATTCCGCAAGCCACTGGCCAGATTAGCCAATAAAATCACAGCGGGCCAAAAGGATTTTCAAATCTCAACACTTGTGCCCGGTACCGACACCAGAACTCCGATTCCGCATCGAAAGACAATTAAATATCTTGGAGTACACATTGATTACCTGCTTAGAGGAAATAAACACATAGAAATTCAATTAAATAAAGCAAGTAAAGCCTTTCTAAGTAATAGTCGAATTTTTCATAACAAACATTTATCCCAAAAAGCTAAGACAATCTTATACATATTACTAGTCCGTCCTATACTCACATATGCTGCTCCAGTGTGGTGGAACTTCAATCACACTAACGCCGAACGCCTCCGGTGTTTTGAGCGCAAGTGCTTGAGGGCATGTTTGGGCCTTTACAGGTCACAAAGTTCTGATTGGCAGCATTATGTAAGCAACGAAATATTATACAATTTAGCCGAAATATCACGCATAGACAATTTTATTATTAAAATTACAAGGGAATACTTCTCGAATCTCCCTAATATTGATAACATATTTCTTAAAGCTTTAGCTATTAGAGATGATGCGACTGTTTTTAGAAATTTGGCCACAGGCTATTTGTCTCCTCAGGCATTTCTCACTTGCGATGCTCATGGCCTTATTCAAGACGACAGAAACATCCCATGGATTTATCATTGGAGAAGGAACAAGGCGGACAAGCGTATTGCGCTCACCCTGAACGATACGCTCTATGACCCCGATAAATTTAAGTATTCCACAATAGTACCTGATAAAGACCTGTTTGATTATCACAGGCTTGTATTTACGAAGTGTTGGTGGCTGGATAACGCCTGTCCTTTCATACGCGAGCTAATCGTTCGACAGCAAGCCGTTATTAGATTTAATTAGCATTAATTACTCTGTAAGCTACTGAACCCATTGGGTTCATTTTTTTTTTTTTTGTAAATAATGTATATATGTTCTAGATAATAAGGCTTTTCTCTTCTATTTTTCTTCTTTCACCTCGCATAGTGATATTAGAGTGGTTTTTTATGGACATTTTTTCCACAACTTTATTCAGGGCAACTTTGCGCCGATGACTGAGATCGCAACTGTGATTTTAATTTTACTTTTTATTCTTTAAGTATTATGTAAAAAGATAGTTTGACAGTGAGTTATGTAGGCATCGTACAAACTGTTAACAATGTCATTTCGTCGAGACCGTATGGCAGTTTTTTTTTATGTTTATTATAAGCCATTAATGTTATTGATACCTGTCCTAAATAAACATTTTAAAAAAAAAAAAAAAAATTGTCATGCGGGCGGTCCGGAGTTCAAATCTGTCGTAACCGATAACTTTTTTAATTTTTTTTAACATCAATTTTTTCTTCACATCAATCGCAAGACAACTTGAACATTCTCGAACAGCTGATGGACTTCCTATTTACTTTTCGCGACATCATACATACATACTCTTCCACACAACACCTCGTCTACATTCATACGCACTCACGCTCTCGTGACCGACCCGAGTGCTCAGTTACACAGAACAGTAATCTCTCAACAACATTCGCCGAAAGTGTTACGTATCTATTGTATCGCCCCAATTCTTTATCTCTAAATAAACCGCACTATTCTCAACATCTTTGAGTTCTCTCTATACAAATAGAATATAAAAATACAATATAAAAAGAAAAAATAATAATAATAAAAATAATAATTTAATTTATTGCCCACTTTCGTGTTACAATTTAACGATGAAATAATTTTTCCATTTCATTCTCATGACTGTGTCAGTGTAAGTCCAACCTTTCTAATGTATCCTGCTGTGTCTTAACAATTTTTTCTATTTTACAAGTGTTTCCTAATCTATTATATGTTACATAATTTTCTTTTATCACTTTCCTGTTCTTCCCATCTTTTCCTTCCCCTATTATCTCCTGTAGAATAGCCAAGTTTTCCCCTTCTCCTCTAATTACCTCTGCCCAATTCCCGCCATTCTCTCCACTTACTTCATATGTTTCAATCGCGTGTTTCACTGTTTCTTCCTCTTTCTTACATACCATTTCTTCTTTCATTAGCTAATATTTGCATGCCCTTGTTTCACTACCCTGTATGAATCTTCCAATCCTTTCTAATTCTCCTCTCCTTTTTTCATTTTTCCCCCATAAGCATTTCAGCTTATCTCCTGGTTTCCTTGCCACCTCTTTTAATTCTCTTAGGAACTTTGACTCTTTTACTTTCATCTGTCTTTCTTGTTCTGGGATGTCTTTTACTTATCTGCTTTATTTTTTATCCACATTTCTCCTCCAATAAAAATATAGTAGTAGTAAATAGGTTTATTTTTTGCCTTTCGGCCTCAAAATGGGGTTACATGTGTTATATGTGTAAGTGTTTCTGGGACTGTTAACTCAAGGATGCGCTTTCGATTTGATTTCTTGCTTCATCTTGTTCTTCTTTTCTTCTCCTTTTTTCCAGAACCATTCGCATCCACTCCGCTCCTTCTTCTTCTCCCTTTAGAATCGCTCTGATCGTTGAATTCTCTCTTTTCAGCTCCTTACAGTCTTGTAGCATGTGACTCAGCGTCTCTCTAGCCCTATTGCATAGTCTGCATACTGTGTCTTTTTCCTCCTTCCAGTACTTGCTCCCCGCTCTTCGATTCCACATCTGAACCTAGCAATCATGCTTTGGTCTCTGCCTCTGTAGTTTCCGTCTAGGTAATTTGCTCTTTGGTCATCCCTTAGTTCTGTGTAATGTGCGTTTTATCTGTCTCCTTGTATTCTGTCGTATTGCCATTGAACCTGCTCTGCCCTGTCCCTTTGCGCTAGTTCCTCAGCGAACTCTCTTCCCCGCCTTCTTTCTATTTCCATTTCTTGGATATCCATCATTTTCTGCCTGTAGTATGCATCTCTCATTTCCTCCCACTTCGACTTTTTCTCTGCTTGCTTCGCGTCTATTTCCCTCCAGCATTCTTGTACTATTTTATTCTTGTTCAGCCGTTTCGCTTTCTCCTCATATTTTATTGTTATCATTATTACTTTGTCCGTTTTTGTTTCCTCCAAAATTAGATATGCTGGTGTATTAAAGTCCAGACCTAAAGTCCACCTTATGTATTTCTCCTGTATCTTCTCTACCTTTTCTGCTTCCATCCAACCCCAAATTTCTGACGCGTACAGCAAGATACTTTTCACTATGCTTCTGAATATCCTCATTCTTCTCTCAAAATTGTTCTTGAACATTCTTTGTCCTATTCCCCATATCTGCGCCATTGCTATTCTAGCTTTCTTTATGACTTCCCTTATGTGCACCTCTCTGCCCCCGTTTTTCTGAAAATTGTACCCCAAGTATTTGAACTCCTTTACTTCTTCTAGACTGTGCCCCTGCCAGCCCCATTCTTCTCTCTTCTTCTTTCCTCTTCCTTTATGGAAAATCAACACCTTAGATTTCTCTGCGTTCAGTTGTAACCCTTTCCTTTCAAGGTGTTTTCCGAATCTTCGTATCATGTCCTTAAGATCCTTTGGTTCATTTGCCAGTAACGCTATATCGTCCGCATATGCTAGAGTCCAGATTTTTTCTTTTCCTACTCTAACTCCTCCTGCTTGGTTTTTCCTCATGGTTTCCTCCAAGTCCGCTACATATATTGTAAATAACGTTGGACTCAGTGGGCATCCCTGTCTTACCCCTTGTGTTGTCCAGAATTTCGATGACATTTCTGCGTTTACTTTTATTGTGTTTCTTGTTTCTTTGTAAATTTCTCCGATTCTCATTCTCAAGCGTTTACTTATTTCCATTCTCTTCATTATGTTCTGAAGTTTTACTCCATCCACGTTGTCAAATACAGCGCTTAGGTCCGCGAAAAACGTATACAGCTTCCCCCCTTTTTTCTGTATTTCTCTGTTAGATACATAGTTCAGAATAAAAATGTTATCTGTTGTCGATCTGCCGCTCTTGAATACTGCTTGCGTTTCTGGTATTATGTGGTTCTTTTCCAGTTCCTCTTTTAATCTTTTTTCTAGGACCATAGCATATATTTTGTACGCTGCGTTTAGGATCGTTATCCCCCGGTAGTTGTTTACTTTTTCTCTATCTCCTTTTTTGAATATTGGTGAAATCACCCCTTCTTTCCATCTCTCCGGGAATCCTTCTCCCTTCCACACTTTAAAATGATGATAAAAATGAACACATGTTTTAAAATGATCCTTCCATTCTTTTAAATCTATTTTATTGGAAATACCTATTCTTTTCTTTCTTTGTTTATTTATATATTCCCATATTTGGTTTTCTCCCTTTAATTGCATTATCTCATTTTCTATACTTTCTTGTAATTCCCTTCTCCTTTCTTCACACACTTTTTTGTACTCCCTTCTTTTCTTCTGATAGTCTTCTTTGTCTCCTTTGCCCCTTCTCCAGTTCCTCAGTGCTTTCCTGGCTTCTCTTTTCTTTTTTGTACAGTTCGAATTCCACCACTTAAAGCTGCCCAATTTCCATTTCTTTATTTTTACTTCTTCTTTACGTACTGCATTATTTATTTTTCCTACCATTTCTTCTACCATTTCATTCACCTCTGTCCTATTAAAGTTTATTTTGTTTAATTCCATTTGAAACTCTCTCTTTCCTTCCTCTGTCCAGACTCTTCTCTCTCTCCACCTCCCCTCCTGATTTCCCCCTCGGTCTCTCATTTTATTTCCCCTATATAGTTCTGCTATCAGAGGCATATGATCTGACTCAACCCTATCTTCCACTGTGAATTTCTTGATACCTTCTTTCGCCTCGACATTTGTTAGTATATAATCAATTACCGTGCTGCCTCTCGGACCCGTGTATGTGTACTCTCCTTTCTCATCTCCCTCCATATTCCCGTTCAGAATATTCCATCCTCTTTCCTCCACCATCTCTAATAACACCTTTCCCTCCGTGTTTTTAACTTTGTCTTTTGATCTCCTTACGTCATGCTTTTCTTCTATTCTAAAGTCGCCTCCTTCCTGTCCAATTCTCGCATTGAAACCTCCTCCGATTATCAGTTTCTCCACCTCCCTCTCCTCTATTATCTGGTCTAGCGCTTCTTTCGTCTCCTTCATATCTCTGCTGTACACTGTTATTACTCTCCATTTTTCATTTTGTATCCTGATTCTTCGCTCTTGAATATGTTCCGTTCCTGCGTTCGATTCGTCCTCTTCTATGCCCTTTCTTACACCTGTGATAATTCCGCCTATCGCTCTCCCTTTTTTTCTCTCTCTAGTGGCATATTTACATTTCCATGAGAATTCTTGTGGCAATTTATCTTTCAATCCTTCCCATTGTTTCTCTTCAATCCACGTTTCTACTAATCCTATTTCGTCGAGATCTTGTAAGAAATCCCAAAACTGTTTGTCTATGCTCAATAAACCTGCTACATTCCAGTAGCCTATTTTAAATGTATCTATTCCTTTCCCAAATCTGTGTACGCCCTCTCCCCGCATATCTGCATACGCAGGCGCGCGGGGAACGGGTGTTGGTACTGCCTTTTGTCGTGCGTTGGTTGTCCTTGTAAGCTCTGTGATCCTCCAATAATTTAGAGGTTCACAGAACTTTGCCGACTCCAAAAATTTACTTCCTTCAGCCCACCATCCTCTTTCCAAATGAATGTCTTATCGTTGATTTTTACTTTCCTGTATCCATTTTTCACCTTTGCCCCTTGCTCCCTTTCCGCTTTGGCGATATCTTTAATATTTTTTTGTATCTCCCTTTCCTTTTTTGTCAGATCATTGTCAATAAACAGCCTCTTATCTTTCAATGTATTCTTCTTTAGCATTATTGCTCTTTTCTGTTGCCAGCTTTTTAACTTCGCTATCAGTAGCCCTCTTTTCTCTCCCCTTCCTACCCAGTATGCTTCCTCGATTTCTGCTTCTACCTGCAATTCGTGCCTTAACACATACTCCACCGTATCCTTCGGCGTCTCTTTCCGCGGTAAATCCTCTCCTCTTAGGGTAATATTGTTTCTTCTCTCTCTTTTTTCTCTAGCCTCTTCCTTCCTTTCTAGCCCCTCCAGTCTTTCTGCCAGCCTCTCTGCCTGATGCTTCTTGGCCTCCAGTACTTCTATCCTACCTCTCATTTCCTTTCTTTCCTTTTCCCATATCTCATCCCTCCTCTTCCACTCGTCCCTCAGCTCTCTATTATCTTTTCTCAGTTCCTCCAATCCATTCTTAACTGCCATCACTACTTCTATCAATTTGTCTAATTTATCCATTTCTCTGTCCTGTTCCGTCTCCTGGCAGACCGGCGTTACCGCAGTTCCTGTAACTGCCTCAGTTTTCTTCGTCGGAGGCGACCTCCCTATTTTCCTCGCTTTTAGGAATTCTTCCTCTATTTCCTTTTCGGCCCTTAACCTCTCCTGCTTCTCTTCGCCCTCCCGCTTCCTCTTGAACGTGTCCAGTATCGAGCCTTCGCTGTCCGCTCTACTTCTTCCCAGCTGTTCTGCCAACGATGGTCTTCCCCTTCTTCTCGTTTCGCCTGCTCGGTTCATTGGAGTCTCTGCTCTTCTTTACCTACTGCTGTCTCCGTTTTGTCTTCTTACTTTTTCCACTCCCGTAGATGTCACTTATCCTTGCCACGTCAATTATACTTCGTACACTCGTTTCACACCTTCTCTTCTTCACCTTTTATTTCACCCTTCGACACATTATTAACTGTGGATTATACTGTCCACCGGAACCTTGTCTTCTCCCCGTGTTTTTCGCCCGACCTCGTTATTTTCTGCGCACTTTTGCCACACTTTTCGTCTATTTCTTTCGCCTGTCTGCATACACACGTTATTCTCTCGCGCACGTCACGTGGTTCCCCCCCCCCCCAATAAAAATATAAAAATACAATTAACATAGAAAATGAAATAAAATAAAATAATAAAAGAAAAGAAAATACAATAAACTAATAAATATAATATAAAAATAAAAAAATATAAAAATTCATTATAAAAGAATATAATATAAAAAAGTAAATATATAAAAATAGAATATAAATAGAATATAAAAATTCATTATACAAATAAAAATATAAAAATATATAAATACAATATAAGAATAAAAGATATAATAATTTAATTTATTGCCCACTTTTGTGTTACAATTTAACGATCATATACTCTTTCCATTTCATTCCCGTGATTGTGTCAGTGTAAGTCCTACCCTTCCAATGTATCCGGCTGTGTCCTAACTATTTTTTTCTATTTTACAAGTGTTTCCTAATCTATTTTATGTTGCATAATCTTCTTTTATCACTTTCCTGTTTCTCCCATATTTTCCTTCTCCCTATTATCTCCTGTAGAATAGCCAAGTTTATCCTTTCCCATCTAATTACCTCTTTCCAATTGCTGCCACTCTCTCCACTTACTTCCCATACAGCACACTTCGTTGCGGCAAAGTTGCAGGATAGTTGTAGTAACGTTGTGATGTTGCATAGTTGCAGCGCAATGTCGATGTATGGTTGCTGCGACGTTGCCGTGCAACATTGCACGGGGCGGACATAGAATTGTTGCTGCATAGTTGCATTGCAATAATGCACTGCAACTTTGCTGCAACTATGCCGCAACTTTGCCGCAACTATGCCGCAACTATGCCGCAACTATGCAGCAACTTTGCCGCAATTATGCCGCAACTTTGTCGCAACTTTGCCATAACTTTGCGGCGTTAGCAAATTTTGAAACATAACATCTCCAAAACCGGCTGAAATAAAGTGTATACATTATACTTTATTGAATTCGTCTTGAAACGCACTATCAAGTGATCTGTTAAAAAAAGAGTTCCGTAGTAAATTTGCCCCCTCCAACCATGCAATTTCATGTGAACAATTTCTTTTATATCTCCAATACGTTAGGAAATATCCAGGTGTTCACTGTTCCCGCGGACATCCAGTATAATGAACTAAAATATAAAATATATGTCGGAGAAGGCAACCATTTAATCAGTTCCAAGCATAAGTCAGAATCTACTTTACTGGTGGCACGTGCCAAGCTGATGTTTCCGTGAAGGCGAGCACGGCGCACAGTGCTTTTGAAACGACAATATATGGGGGTCATAGTACTCATGTAGTATAAAAGTTTTTAACGTACGGAGTAATCAATATATATACCATCTATACCCATACAGCACACTTCGTTGCAGCTGTATTGCAGGAACGTTGCTGCAATATTGCATTGTTGCAGGTTGCATGGCAAAATTGTAGGAACGTTCCTGCAATATTATCGTGCATTATTGGAGTGGCAATGATCCTACAATATTGCAGCAATATTGCAAGAACGTTGCCGTGCAATGTTCTATTGGCAACGATCCTACAATATTGCAACAGTATTGCAAGAACGTTGTCGTGCAATGTTCCATTAGCAACGATCCTACAATATTGCAGCAGTATTGCAAGAACGTTGTCGTGCAATGTTCCATTGGCAACGATTCTACAATATTTCTGCAATATTGCGCGCTCAATGACGTGCAATGTTCCAGTGGCAACGATCCTACAATATTTCGGCAATATCGCGCGCACATCGACGTGCAATGTTCCACTGGCAACGATCCTACAATATTTCGGCAATATTGCGCACACGACCCAGCAAAATTGCCTACATATTGCTGTGCAATACTGTAGTGGAAATATTGTAGAAACAGTACAGCAATATTCTGAAACAACTATGACTTTGACGAAATTTGAAATATGACGTCGAGTAGATTCTACAGCATGATTAATTTAACTGGATATGCTAGAATTTCTCGTTGCTCGTTGAAGATATGAAAAAAGTGTTATTGTGAGAGTTGTTTGTACATGAATTTAAATTATAGAAGAGATTTGAAAATGAATTTAATTTGTTTAGATAGAGTAGATACTATATATTTTAATGTGTGAAATTATTAGTATTAAACGTCTTTATTGCACAAACACGTATATACAATCAAATAAGAGAAAAGAGAGATGAAAAGACAAATGCAAAGGTTTAGTCTAAAGACTACTTTCCAACCTAACCTAAAATGACACCGGGTTATAGTTAGAGTCCGCACCTACAGTGTTAAAAATCCCTAATAGGTTTGTCAAATGAGCCTTCGTTTTTGAATAATTTGAGTTTAAAGTTTTGCACGGTAGGAGTATAAGTTCGAATACGTAAGCAATCTTATCAATCAGCGGTTGTAGCTGCAGCGGTAAAGTGTTCGAATCCCCCAGGGGTAAAAATATTTTCTATGAGAAAAAGCACACGGGCGTTATACTAGTACGATTCCTGCACACATTCATGTCGTCGCGTCCCTCACTGCCCGAAACGTTGCGGTGGGACCATTGCTGTAAAAATTCCGAAACGTTGCGGGAATATACTCCAGCAATATTGCTAAGGCGGACATAGGAGTGAACCTGTAACTTCCCTGCAATGATACGGTACAACATTGCAATCTCGCACCGCAATATTTCCGAAGAGTTGCAGGATCATTGCCACAATTTTGCCGTTTCGTTGCAGAATCATTGCCGGAACGTTGCAGGACTACATGTTTGCAATGCTGCCGCATCATTGCAAAAATACACACCTGCAATATTGCGAAGACGGACATAGGACTGAACCTGCAACTTCTCTACAATGTTATGGTGCAACATTGCAATCATGCACCGCAATAGTGCAGAGACGTTGCTGCAATGTTATGGTGCTGTGTGGGCAGTACAGGGTTATCCACCGAAGACTGGCGGCGCTCGCGTGAGTACAAATGAGAATGGCAAGATTCGTGTAGATTCCAGTAGAGAGCACAAGGCGCTTTTGGCTGTCTGCCCAGATTACTTTACATTTGACGTAACCGACGAGGGAAAAACGACAGCCTTTTCCCTCAGAAACTGATTCAGAATATTAAAATGCTTGTTGATCACCCACGGTTTCGTCGTTCAACAAGCATTCTAACGAACCTATACTTTTAGCAACAGCCCATAGATGGCGGATGTATTGACATATGATAGTAGTAGTAAGTATGCGTGTGACGCTGTTGCCATTCTCATTTGTACTCGCGCGTGCGCCGCCAGTCTTCGGTGGATAACCCTGTACTCTACATCCAAGAAGGTTCCGTGGCCACAACGGTACACAGTGGTTACAAATCGCAAAAAAGCGGCAAAACCCTTAAACGTACTACAATTTTGTCAGAAATTGGTGGTCGGGGGTTTTCGGGGTCGCTGATTACGAATCTGAACTTCAAAATTTTGAAAACAAAATGGCGAATCCAATATGGCCGACATGTATATTAAAAAATTGATAGATCTGCACGACAATTGGTATCCTATTGTTTTTCGGGTCGCTGATTACGAATCTGAACTTCAAAATTTTGAAAATCGCAAAAAAAAAATTCCTCTGAAGGTACTCGAAATGGTAGTATGTCACCAAGAAAATGTAAATGAAAGCTCAGAGAGCACAAGTAATATCAATTTTTTAATATGCATGTCCGCCATATTGGATTCGCCATTTTGTTTTCAAAAATTTGAAGTTCAGATTCGTAATCAGCGACCCAAAGAAGAATAGGATACCAATTTTCGTGCAGATCTATCAATTTTTTAATATACATGTCCGCCATACTGGATTCGCCATTTTGTTTTCAAAATTTTGAAGTTCATATTCGTAATCAGCGCCCCGAAAAACAATAGGATACCAATTTTCGTGCAGATCTATCAACTTTTTAATATACATGTCCGCCATATTGGATTCGCCATTTTGTTTAAAAAAATTTGAAGTTCAGATTTAAACTCTTATTATTAATAATTGTGTATGAAAAAAATTCCCACAAACCAAAAAGTGCAGACCTGAAAGAGTTCGTTCACGGAGAGCGTAGATAGATACTAATAGGCACTTTAAATGCAGATATCTTAAAAAGGCGCAAATATGCGCAAGATTTTGCAATTGGATATCATACTTCACATATTACTTTACGTCAAGAAACCTTTAACTGAGTGAAGTTCGGTGAATAAAGTAACTATTTTCCTTCCGTTGTACTAAAATATGAGTAGGATTTAGGACATCTTGAGAAGGGAAGTACAAGAGTAACTTCAAAGATATTTTGCATTACTCATGTGCAAAATGTATGTTTATAACACGTATCTTGATGGTAAAATGTGTTACATATGAATTTTTTAAAAATAAACTTTGCCTGATACATTAAACGTGCGAGCGTTTTCAAGCCATCTAAAAAGTACGAAATTTCGTCAACTTTGATAGCCTATATCTCATTAACCGACCACTATATTTTAAATTTTCAAACGGCATTTGTTGCACTGATGTATATATATTAAATGTACCATACTATCAACAAGCTGCTATTCACTTCAGAAATTGACTTTTGGCCAACTTTTCGGGAAAAGGCACCACTGTGCGGTAGCGCGTCAGATTATCATGCGGGCGGTCCGGAGTTCAAATCTGTCGTAACCGATAACTTTTTTATTTTTTTTAACAGTTTTTCGTTGCCTCAAAATTGCCGTGCAAAGTTGCCTCAAAGTTGCTGTGCAACTTTGCAGCAGGCGGACATAGAATTATTGCTGCATAGTTGCGACAACGTTGCGTGAATCGTTGCAATCTTGCACCGCAACTATACTGCAACTATGCTGCAACGAGTGTGTGCTGTATGGGTAGAATTACAAACGACGTTTTTGAAGTTGCGTTTCGCCTTCAAGAACACGCCGACCACGCATGAAACGAGGAGATACTGATCATCGATTGGCTGTTATCGAATTTATTTAAAAAGTACTAATATTTTTTTTAAAAAATAAATAGATTGTGTTCTGTTTGTACGAGTATCTGCATGACTTTTCCTGTAATTCTTCCAGGATATGGTACCTACTATGTATCCACTAACAGAGCAATATATGGATTAACCCAGAATGAAGAATTCCGGTAATAATGCATAAAAGTGTACACCTCACCGATACTGATGACCTTGACATATGTTGTGAAGGTCATCATTCTAAACAACTTTTCCCTATAGGCACATGTTACCGCCGCTCAGCTTTCGTTTCCGAGATATTTACGAGAAACTTCTTTTCACTTATTTTTTACTTCTTTTCACCCCCCACATCGGCCAGATTCACGAACGTCAAAAATAAAGAAGCGAGGCGCTGAGGCCGCAGGTAGGCAAGGCCTGCGCCGTCAACTTGGCACGGCCACGGGCGGCACCCGCTGCTGTTTTTCGTCTGAATAAATTAACCAACTCGGCCAGTAATCTTAACTAAAAAGGGGAACGAGGGACTTTCCCAAATCGCGCGAGCACAATGGACTAACGTCCACAAGTAACAGTCACGACAACCTGAAGAGCACGTGCAGCACCCGCGAAACGAAAGACCTCCATAAAAACAGCTCGAGGCGTCGTATCCCACAATATAACGCTAAACAGCGAAACAGGGAACAATAGATTCAACCGGCCCTCGGAGCTCGGCGCCGCTCGGGAAATAACCTCAATAAGCCAGGAAAATTAGGAGACCTGGCACCAAGGGACTAGACACGTGGAAGGTAAACGCGTACCCTCCAAAGTCCACAGACCATCGCCACCGCGAGATCCCCATCACGGAGAACCCCCGGACAAGGCAGCGACAATCACACGCGCCAGCGTACTGAATCCACACGCCCTATCACACACGAGCACTACGCTTCGCTCACCCGCCAAACTAAGCTTCGGTTACACAGCAGAGAACCTATTACCTGCAAACAACTGTGGGAAATAGACCAGAGAACGCCCTCCGGGCTCCAAGATCGCGACGGCCGAAATCGATGCATTTTCCAACGAGTCCCCCTCGGACTGGATTCATAGAAGCAATACTCTGATTTCAAATCTCTCTACGCGCTCTTCAAGCTGTCTACTCTGTACGTTGCAGGAACGTATTTGCGATTGAATTTCCATACAGTACTTTAGGAACTAAAGTAGGAACCGTTTTGCGATTTCAAGGTCGCGGCGGTCGAAATCAATGCATTTTTTAATGAGTCCCCTTGGATAAGATTTTTAGAAATAGTACTCCAATTCCAAATATCTCTACGCGCTTTTCAAACTGCTCCTAGTACGATGCAGGAACGTAATGGAGAAAATGGTGATCACCAATGGACTCCTTATGTTTTTCTGATGAAAATCATACCAAATGTCATGTAAATCGGACTAATTTTACATAAGGAATAGAAATTGCTTTTGTAAAAGTAGTCCGATTTGCATGATATTTGGTATGATTTTAATCGCGAGAACGCCAGAAATCCATTGGTGCCACTTTCATATAAGAATATATATAAGAATTTCTTAATAACATTAATAATTACATTAGGGGAGGATTCTCAGATTTCAATGACCTTGACATATGTTGTCAACATTTCCCTCGAGCGACCAGTCGAGCCGGTGTGATTTGACGCAGCGTTACATTCAATTAATTTTCATTTGGCCAATTTTAAATCGTCCACGTTTTTTAAAACATGTCCGTGAAGAGGAAAAACAGGGCTATATCCCCCTATTTTTCCAAATTTTTAAAAAGGTGGCTTCAACTATAAAATTGCATTTGTTAAGAACAATTGCTAAATAAATGGTCAAATATTCGTTTTTATTAAGTGAAATCATTTTTATTAGGTACTCTTATATCTCCACTGTAAGCACCCAAAAGGTCATTTTTATCAGTTTGTTAGTTCAACAGTTATAATTTTTTGAAAAAATGTAAACACTATATTTCAAAGGGCTGTAACATCCACAATTTTTGACATTTCGAAATATTCTTCGAGATATGTTTATGTACCCCTAAAGACTACAACATATCCAAGTTGCACCAAAATCAGAAATTTTACTCCGAAAAATGTCCGACTTCTCGTGGAATGACCCGAACGTGTTTCAGAAAAAAATAACTCTTTGTTCTTTATCGTATCGATATGAAAATGATGCCTTATGTTTTTCCGATGAAAATCATACCAAAGGGTATAGCCGGTTAAGGTGGTCAAATGTGCCCTTGAACCGAAGTCGACTCACGATGAATCATTCGAAAGCTTATTAAAAAAGAAACATTTGTGGCAATTTTCAACTTTGTATCACCACCCGGAGGGTAGTAAAGGGCAAAAATAGAAAATCAGGTTTTTGCCGAATTTCTCCTATACTAGGGGATGAAAAATTTTGAAAAAAATCAGAGGCATTTCTGTTATCGGGGCACATATTAGAGAATTGTTTCAGATTTTTAAATTGAAAACCCAAGCTGTGAAAAATAAAAAACGCCAAAAAATGCTGAAAAATGCCGATTGTGTATCGAAGCAGTCTTGGCACTATAATTATATTTTTACTGTAAGTACGTATCATTGTTTTACAAAAATTAAAAACCGATTTTTTCGTCGTTTTTTCCGTGTCAGAGTAACTTATACGTCGAATTGCTTCCCGAAATTGTGATATCCCACTATTTTTCGCGCGGTACTATTCTAAATACTTTCCCATATATCTTAAAATCACTCCACCAAAGTTCTTCAAGCTCAAGTATTACCCCTTTTCACCAATCACCTTGACGATGTACCTTAGCGGTCCCCATCTCAAGATGGTCGGTACGAAACCTCCTTCTAACTATTCGCCCTACGAGGTACGAATTCCCTTCCTCATACTAAATCTAAACACGTCCCTCGCCCCCAAAACCTTCTTAAATCGAGACCACGTCTCACTCCCCTCTTTACGACTCACTGAGTCCAAGCCATTCTAACCCCTTTCCTATTAAAACACCCAAAATCCATTCGACGGGTTGAGTATCTCCTTTTACCGTTCATAAAACCCCAAAAGTCTAATTACGACGAATATTTGGCGTACGTGACATAAATATGTCTAATAATAGACGTACCGTTCATAAAAACCCCGGAAGTCCTATTGCGACTTATTTCTTAAATATGTCAAGATTCCTAGATATCATTATTATTCGAAAGATCATTATTCGTTCAGTGCTACTAAACATTTTTCATTATTATAAATTCAGTGACCAACAATCACCATTCGTCAATCATTGTAAGATATTACGATTACCATTTATAATATTGTACATCACCACCATCATTTATATTTTGTATTATCATTTCTATTGCTTTTCTATATTATTGTGTCTTATTAACGCTTATTGCGTATGTCATTCTTGTATTATTATTCGTATTATTTTCATTATCTTTATATTATTTGCATCATCAACACTTATTGTCGTTCATATTATCTTGCATATTAACGCTTATTGCGAACATCTATTGTTTGTATAACTATTCATATTATTACTTTCTATATCAACGCTTATTGCTTATATCATTTTACTTAATTATCGCATATTGTGTTTCATGTCCATATTCATATATTGTGCTTAATTACCTTTTAACAGTAATAACGTACTCGTGCTTAAAGTAAATAAACCACTTTATTTTTAAATCACGCTTCGAATTATTGTGTGCATCCTTTGGTTACAAAGATTCCAAACCAAGACAGGCTGCCGCAACAGCTGATTTCTGTTGTGAATGTGAGAACGCTTACACTGTTTACAAACATACTTTTGCATGAGCCGTGCAATTCACGGAAATATTACGTGTGGTTTTCTTTACATAAATGCAACGGTAAATCCTCTTACCAAAATCAAAACAAACATAAGGTGCTCTAACGGGTGTTCCCCGGGTGTGTATTCACTATTTAAACCTTACCTGGTCGATTAGAGTGTTGGATTTGAGATTCGCGTCTGATCTCCCTTTAGCTTCAGTGTGCTGGATGCAAGATTCGCGCCTGGGTTCCCTTTCAATCCTCAGTGTGCTGGATGTAAGATTCGTGCCTGATCTCCTTCAAAATCTTCAGCGTGCTGGATGCAAGATTCGCGCCTGATCTCCTTTAAAATCCTCAGCGTGCTGGATGCAAGATTCGCGCCTGATCTCCTTCAAAATCCTCAGCGTGCTGGATGCAAGATTCGCGCCTGATCTCCCTTAAAATCCTCAGTGTGCTGAATGCAAGATTCGCGCCTGACCTCCCTAAAAAATCCTCAGTGTGCTGGATGTAAGATTCGCGCCTAACTTTCCTTCCCCCCAATAATCATCGTTCCTAAAGACCTCACCCGGGACGTGACAAAATAAGTGTTTTATGCGATCTTCAATGTTTATACGTACAGAAAAACATCATAGGAATTAAAGAAACTGAAAAAACCGAATCATTTGAAACTATGTTATGCGCCTTACATTGTAAAGTATCTACCGTATTTTCCAACGGCGTCGGTGGCGCAGCGGTAAAGTGTCGAGCTGGAGAGCGAGAGCGGAGCGCGTAAGGGCTAGTCGCTTAACCTCCAAACGGTTTCGGCAAGTCTAGACAATTTCGACATTATTTTGTCTTACTTAACATCAGTGAGATTGTGGGTAGCCGGCGCGGGTACCGGGAAATAATAATATTATCTGGAACGTACTGAATTTCACCCAAATAGTAGCAGTTCATCGATATTAATTGTGTTAAAGGAGCGTCGCCTGTGCTGGCGTCATGGCGTCGCATGGCGAAAAGGACAAAAAAGGGCGGGTAACGAGGAAAAGAAATGGGTGAGCTCTCAACCGCTCACTGCAACTACCGAAAAGGAATTCCAGAAAGTTCTCAGAGAACTGGGAGCCCGAAAGCAGTATCCAATCACACCTAATTTAAACGTTAAGCGGAAGAAGATTGACGTTAGTTATGTGCAAACAAGCGGGGCGCAATGTAACCCCTCATCTTCGAGTCGGGAACAGGGTAAGGAGACTTGGTTAACGCCAAAAAAGCAGATCAGCCCAAGAGCTATTGAGAAGAGGGGAGGGGCACAATCTCCAACTCTCACACAAAATCAGTTCGATGTGCTAGCCACGGTGGGAGCAAACGTTGGACAGGAAGCAGCAATGGAGATTGGGGGTAGCGAGGATATTGATAGTCCTACCGTCAGCAACGTTATAACCCCGAATATACCAAAGGAAGCAACGGAGAATCCTCTCCCACAGGCAAAGAGTAAGTCAAGGCCCCCACCAATTTATTGCATAGGAATGTCAATCAAGGGATTACTACAAGCTATCAAGGACGAGATTCCACGAAACGAAATATTATTAAAAGATGTTGGTAGTGACACCACAGCCATCAGTGTAACAGCAATGGAAAACTTCAACAAAATGAAGGTGATTCTAGAAAATCTCAACACCAAGTTTTACTCATATACCCCTGTTCACCTTAAAAATAAGCTGCTTGTGCTGAAAGGTATACAGGGTGATTTCAATGAGCAAGATATTAGAGCGGAAATTGATAGCTTAGAGTTACAAGATGTAAAAATAATTAAAATAGCCAAAATCAAACTTGGACAGTCTGACAGCGCACCCACATACTTCCTGGTACAGCTGTCTCCGGACAGCATCCTGAGTGCGTTAACTAAACAAAGTAGATTGGCTTGTCAAAGAGTATATTGGGAGCCTTACAGAAAGAACAAGGTCTTTCAATGTAAAAACTGTCAGAGGGTTGGTCACTCCAGCGCCAATTGTAGGTTAGGGTACAGGTGTGTGAAGTGTACGAACAATCATGGGCCAGGCGAATGCACGGTAGATAAAGATGCAGGCACATCGCAAGCAGCTCGTGTGAATTGTGGCATCCTGCTAGTTACAGAGGATGCAGATACCTCAAAGTGGCACAGGAGATAACAACATTAAAAAGGGCACAAGTCAAAGGTAATACTTCCCAAAAAGTGAACAGGATCAGCAAACGGGTCACTCAGGGTTTGTCCTTTTCGCAAGCTACGCAAAACACTACAAATCTACAACAGATGGAACAAATCCCAAAGCAGCAGGAAGCCAACCTGGTAAGGAACGAATATAATTTTCCATCTACATCTTTACCACACAGGTATGCCAGACAAAACGACCTCTATCATCATCAGCCTCCAATCGATCAAAGTCCTGACTCAAACATACAAAACATTTTGACCTCTGTAAAAAACGAAATTGTAAGTGCAATCACCGCACAGTTATCAGATGTTAGAAGACAGATAGACAATAACACCTCCAAAATCGAACACTTGTACAAATCTCTGAATTTGCAATGGCCCTAAAAATCAAGGAATTAAAAATTATAGCGTTAAACGTTAACTCTATTGTCAGGCACGTGCGTAGAGCCAACTTGAAAGAGTTCATAGGGAAAACCAATCCGGGCATTCTACTTCTCAACGAAACAAAGTTAAATAAAAACTACAGAGTTACTTTTGATGGATATAACATGGCACGTAATGATCGTCCGAATGAAAAGCGTGGAGAAAATCAAATGCGGCAGCAAAAATCTGTACATCATTAGTATTTATGCCACTAATAGTGGAGACGCATCAATAGTAAGCGAGCTGAATGATCTTCTTGACAGGATTAACGCGAACGATCAAAATAATTACTTCATTATTGCGGGGGATTTGAACGCACGAAGAAGAGAGTGGGAAGACTCTGCATCCAACAACAGGGGGGTACATAAGGTCCCGGGAAGCTACGCAATCAATCAAATATAAATTTAGAATAATACCCCCAGCAGAACCTACCTTCCCGTCTGCAGGTTCATTTTTGGACGTCTGCATCGCTGACACTCGGCTTACATTCAAAAACATGTGGAATGATAAATTAAAAACACTTCATTATGACAGCGACCATAGAGCAATAATTGCAGAGATTTCATTGGACAACGATTTAGATGTAACTATCGAAATATTGACCCCAGGGCACATTTTATCTACAAGAAATGTAATTGGAATAAGTTCAGACAAAAAATTAAAAGAAGCAACTCTACCCCAATCAGAAACCTCACAAATCTCGAAATCGATGAGCATCTGCAGTCACTGGAATAAGGCATCCGCTCAGCATTAGAGAAGTCCACACCAAAATATAAAAGAAGGGATTACACTGGCCTGTATACCAACGACAAAATAAGGAAACTCATAAAATATAAATCATACATAGTTTCGCAAATACATAGATCATACAAACTAGGATATATACCCTCGCAAATCAATTTTCTCAAAGAACTTCTAAAATCAATCAGGAAATCCATAGAGATAGAAATGAAGATAAATATTAGTAGTTACTGGAGAATAAGGAGAAAGAAGTGGACCACCAGAGAAATGATAATTTTTTTCCGAAAATTAACAGGTTATTCCGAAGCAAGCCACACAATCAAATTGACTCGATACAGATTGATGTCCGGAAGCAGGCCTGGATCGAAGAACTCAACATACCGGACGAGCATATTATAAATGATGGAAACAAAATTATGGTGGCCGGACATGTGAATATAGCGAATGTCATGGGTAAACACTACCAAGCTGTTAATACTCCTTCAGCTAGCGATAACAGCAATAAACTACACAATCTAATAGAGGAGGATAGCACAAAACTTAAAGAAGAACCAAAACCACCTAACCAAAAACACCTAACACAATTCGCCGACGACAACCGAGCAACAAACCCATTAGGACCGGATGAGGACTACAATATATTCACCAGTGTGGCAGAAGTTGCGAAAACAATTAGGAAAATTAAGGGGAAAACTTTGACCGGAATAGACGGAATCCCGAATATAGCAATTAAAAACATACCTGATTAAATTTTAGTTCAATATACAATCCTTTTTAATAATATCATTAACAACTTGTATTACCCAGATAAATGGAAAACAACTATAGTAATACCCATTTTAAAAAAGGATAAAGATCCTGAAAAACCAGCAAGCTATAGGCCAATAAGTTTGCTTCCAAATATTAGCAAGATTTTCGAGACAATAGTGAATTCAGCAATTTACTTTCATTGCCAAAGATATAACATAATACCGTCACAACAATTCGGCTTCAGGCATAGCCACTCGACTACACACGCGATACATAACTTGCTAAATGATGTTCATGTTAGTATAAACGAAAAAAAATGGTTGGAGCATGCTTGATAGACATAGAGAAAGCCTTTGATTCGGTGTGGATCGACGGATTGATGTTTAAATTGCGCAGGAAGAAATTCCCGGGGGACTTGTGTCTACTTATACGTGTTATGTTGTCCAACAGAAAGTTTGCAGCGCAAATAGGAGGTAATGTCTCTTCGATAGATTTCGATATTTCGGATGGTTTGCAACAGGGCACTGTAAATGCACCGATTGTATTCAACATATACACAGCGGACATCCACAATTTGTACAACATTAATCAAGGTAGTAAAGTCATTAGATCATGCGCTTATACGGACGATTTGATCGTCTATGTAGAAGGGAAAAAGCCGCCGAAAATACAAGCGGATCTGCAAGCTACGGTAAATCACATACAGAACCACTACAAAATCTGGAAATTAAAAATAAATCCACTAAAATGCGAAACGATAGTGTTTAGGAAGCCCACAAGATTCTTAAGTAAAAATAAAAAGAGGGATTTGAGAGGGTTCGGCATTGAGGTGTGTTTGGGATTAGCCCAAACGGCCACGGGCCAAGCCGGCGCGGATTCGCTACCGAAGCCGCGCGCATTTTAAACTCACTAAACGCGACCTGATTGCGGAATGATCGCGGTGATGCGATCGGTCGGGCCATCTGTTGACGCGCACCTCACCTAATTAGGCAGCTGTCTCAGTTCATCGTGCGAACGGCTTTGTTCGCCGATGCGATCCTCGTCCTGCTCAGGACGAGCGACTGTTGGGTGGGGTGCTGACGTCACAGAATTCGGCGAAACGGCCCGATCCATCACCGCGATCTCTCTTCCACGAATCGTCGACTTGACGACAAGTATTGCTCTTCTCACGTGCTTGCGCCTTTTCTGGAACGTACCAGATTTCTCCACTACGAACTGCTTGATTAAAAATCTAACTGTTCGCGTACTTTCGCGTTATTGTTAGCTAAGTTCAGTGTTCTTTGTGGCTTAGACTTAAGTGTAATATATTGTACAACCGTCCTGTAAATACAAAGTGACCGTGACCTTACGTATAACTTAACGACTATCTTTACTTAAAGACTAGCTTATAATCTAATTTAAAGCTAAACCTTAAATAAACTCGCGAGCGTTGGAGCTTCGACGTTTCGATTCTGAACAAGGTGGAAGACAGCACTCTCAATGAAAGAGTGAAAGTACCGCATAAAGTATCAGTTAAGTATTTAGGCATTCAAATAGATAATTTAGTAAGGATGTCCAAACATGTGGATATTCAGATCGATAGAGCTCGCAAGGCATTTTACAGCTGTGGGAGATTGTTTTACTCTAGAAACTTGAGCAACAGGGCGAAGATAATATGTTATATGTTATTAATAAGACCGATCATTATGTACGCAGCCCCAACATGGTTCAACATTAACGCGGTCACAATGGAGAAAATTAGAAGGTTTGAAAGACAAATAATTAGACATTGTATTTTTAAAAACAGGTCGGCCTCCTCCAATTATACCAAATTTATCAGCAACATCTTAATATACAAGGAATCAAACATAACGAGAATAGATAACTTCGTACTGCAATTGATTAGGGACTATTACGCATCCTCTATTTCCATTGAAGACAATGATATTATTAAAGACATTTTGAAAGTTGACGACGAATATGCTGGGTACTCTTTGACTACCGGTTATATACCCGCTCAAGTATTCACATTTTTGGACAAGAAAGGATATATCCAAAATGAATTAAACATACCGACAATATATCATTGGCCTAGACACAAGGCTAACAAAAAATTATGTACGACCCTATTATGAATCCTTCTAACACCCCAGAGGCGTTTAAATACTCGACTGGATTACCTCCAATTGATTACTACTGCACTGCGAGACTTAGAGATAAGTATTGGGGGCTAAACGAAAATTGTGCGTGTATCGTTGACCTGAAAAATAGAATTCTCAGGCAACGATTTAGACAAGGCGTTAATAGATAACGCTAGCGGTAGGAAAAAGCGAGAGGCATGAGAACTTTGTAAATATATAGTTTATTAAAAGAGAAAGGCCTAGTCCCTTGTATATATTCATGTACATAAATTTAGATTAACATAGGATAGGCTAGGTTAGTTTGCGTTAAATATATGTAATGCTCTCTCATTTGAGTTGTGAATGCATGTGAAAGGGTGTGAGGAAGTGAGAGACGCCGCCTCTCTAGTGAAGGAGTAATCAAGTCAGAAAATTGTAAGAGTCTATAAGCGCATGGCGTGTAGTTCAGTAAGCAAAGAACATTGTAAGAAGCAGGGGATGGAAACTCCAGCAAAACTTTTGGTTTAGTATTTGCACGCCATCTACATTATGAAAGATTTTGTTTGAACTAAAATTCAATATGGCGGCAAAATTGCCGGGAAAATTAAATATACTCAGAATCTGCATACTGTAATATGTAGAATAAGAAATACATTTGTTGACACGTTAAGAAGATTTGGATATGAAATTCAGATGTTAGAGAAAAATATTTAATTAAATTTGCAGTAACTAAATTTAATTAAATATTTCACATTCACCTGAAGTTTCTTATCTAAACCTTCCCCATTTTTTCAGTTATTATTGGCATAATTGGACATTATTTTGCCAACAATAACTGATAATGTCAACAAATGTATCTCTTACCCTACATTTTGTATAAGATACTTAATTGTAAAAAATACAAGTAGAGGTAAGGATTAGTGAGTGGCTCAGATTTTTCTTTGCAAAATGTTCCATATATTGAGTTTAACAGTTTGCTTAAACGCTATAGTGATAAGTAATTATATTAATTACGTAATTATATTAAGTAATTATATTATATTATTTATAGTAATTATATTAAAGATAAGTAATTATATTAATTACTTATATTACATTGTTAATTTATGTACATATATGTATTCCTTCGTACGCGACCTCCATATAAATGGTGTTCTTCTACCTATGGTCAATACTTCGGGGGATGATTCTACAGGCAAATAACAGTCGAAAATTCAGAGTGACGAATTTGCTGTAGAGGCTTCGTTTTCGAGAAAATTGACTTTGAATTTTACCTAAATACGCGTGCATCGTATGTGCTTGAGTGGCATGCAGACGTCAGGGGAATGTCCTATGGGCAGTATACTGTCGACATCGTAGCCAGATTTTGCCCCAAGCAGGAACCGTCGAGTTCTATATACAACATAAAAGATATTTTACTTATAATTATCGTAATTATCATAATTATTACCAATATTACGTCATGCATACCTGCGACGTCCGTACTAGCTTGGCGTACGTTGTCTGAACCGTGCTCGGCGCCCTTACATATGCAAGTCATTTGCAACGTAGATACTCCTCTGCATCTTTCATTCTGTTTTTGTCTGTCTGCTCCTGTGAACTTAAAGGGTGAATTAAATTTATTATTTCCTTCCCCACATTTTTGAGAAAAGTACGGCGGTGTCGACCCTCTCGCCTGATCGTATGATCGGCGAGGAAAACTGGTATTGCTAACAGTCAGTGAATCTGCACATTATAGCATTTAACGAGTGCATTTAAAAAATAAAAGTGTTAAATTTAGAAAATCATTTTTAATAATTTTTATAGTAAATTGAAAGTTTTGATAATAGAGATTATAACCTAAAAATACAAAAACATCACGAATATTCAAATAAACAAGTGTCTTAAATGTAACTCAAACCGTACATAAAACTTTCTTACCTGTCACCCTCTTTGCAGTTGCTTCACTCTTTTGCACATTCATTTTAAGTTAAACAGTAAACACAAGTAAAAACTAGCGTTTCACTCACGTTTTACTTCTTTTCACTTATAAGACAGTGTAAGTCTCAGACGGCAGTGTATGTACAGACACAAACACAACTATACCGCGACACTAACGCCATCTACATTATGAAAGCCTCCTCCTTCCGGTCTAAACGCTATCCCGGAAGTTCCCTATTCAGTTTCCACCCACTGGTAAGAAGTATAAAGAGAAATATATAAGACTTGTGTGAATCCAACCGGGCAGATATTATTTCATACAATAGTAGATGGTTACATTTAATCTGGGGAACGCAATATATAACAGGTTATGGGCCCAGATAGCCCGATGTAATTGGATTATAAATTGGAAGAAATCGATTCCAACCTCGTGGTTGACCACGTGTGTCGCACAAAGGAAACTGGTTAGTAAAAGTCTACAAAAATGGCTGTGAGTATAAAGAATTATTATAATATTGATCCGTTGGCCGGAAATAATTATCACGCATCGAAATTTCGCGTAACGACACTACTTGTTGAACAAGGTGTAGTAGAAATGATTAATAGAGAATTTAAGGATGAAAATTATCCTGATCCAATTGAAAGGGAAGAAGCAAAAAAGAAGGACAATAAATGTAAATCACATAAATCACATAAAAGGACAATAAATAAAAGAAATATATGAAAAAAGGGGCCTACCAGGTCAGTTATTTTTGAAAAGAAAATTAATGGCAATGAGAATGAAGGAGGAGGAATGTCTAGAGGATTTTATTCTCAAATTTGAAGAATTACTGTACCAATTAAAATTGTCTGGGGTAGAAATAAAAGACGAAGACGCAATATGTAATTTACTTCTTTCTCTACCAAAGTCGTATGAAACTGTAGTATAAACATGCCAACAGACAGTCTAACACTTGACGTTGTAAAAGCAAAATTAAAAATTGAAGCAGAGAAAAAGAATGGAAGCTGTGGACGTAACACAGAGGAAACTTCTGGAGCAGCAGCGTTTGTATCAAACAGATATGGAGTTTGCTATGGGTGTGGTGAACATGGACATTTCAAAAGGGATTGCAAAAAGATGTATGCGGAGGAATCAAAGAAACCAGCGAACTATGGAAACGGTTACCGGAGAGGTGGCCAATTTAGAGGAGTTACCCATGGAAACAACGGAGCAGAAATATATCGAGGGTCCAATCCAAGGAATCTGAGAGGAAGGAACAGAGGATACCAAAATACTCGAAGGGGGAACTACACCGAGCGCGATCAAAGGAAAGAACCACAAGAAGATGGTGGTATATGTTTCATGAGTGGCATGGAAAAGAATCAAAAGACTGTAAGTGAGAATAGTATTATATTTTTTATTGACTCTGGCTGTACAGATCACTTGGTAAAAGAGAAGGATTGTTTCTCAGAATTAATAATATTAAAGGAACCAATAAAAATCGCGATTGCAAAAGATAAGTATTACTTAGAAGCGAAAGGAATAGGAACTATTAATGTACTAAGTCAAGCAGGTGGAAAAGAATTTAAATGTAAGATTCAAAATGTATTATATGTGCCTAAGTTGAGAAGAAATCTTCTATCAGTTAAAAAATTAGAAATGTCAAATATAAAATTAGTATTTGAAAATGGTCAAGTGCAATTAATGAAAAATAAGAGTACAATAGGTGTGGGATATAGAGATAATTTATATGAGATTAATTTTAAAGTAGTAAAAAATGAATGCTTAAATGTAGAAGTTGAAAGTGAATCAGCAACATTGTGGCATAGGAGATATGGTCACATTGGTTATACAAGTTTAAGTAAACTGATAAAAGAAAATATGGTTGATGGCATTAATGATGTAAAATTAAATAGCGTTGAGACATGCGAAGCGTGTATAAAAGGAAAGATGACTAGGTCAGTATTTGGAACAAGAAATATGAGTAGGAGAGTATTAGAGATTGTGCACTCTGATGTATGCGGGCCAATAACTCCGATGTCGCATGATGGCTGTAAATATTTTGTAACATTTCCCGACGCTACCGTTCTCTACCTTCATTTTCGCTGACGATTCTTAGGCGATGTCTACAAATCTTAGAATTATGTGGCGAGGAGGAAGACGGGTAAATAAAATGGAGACAGAATATACGTTTAAAAGTGATAATATATTGTTACAAAAAAAATATATATATATATATAACTAAAATAGAAAAATATAGAAAATATAGAAAAAATATAAATAAAAAAACTATTTTAAGGGGAAGGTGGCGAGGGGGAAGGTGGCGAGGGGGGTCGCTGTCGATTAGGCCTTTCATATGGCCGCCGCCGCCGCGATTGTATAGGGCCAATTATTGGCCCCGACCGCCGCCTCCGCAGGTCCTGGTTCCGGTCCTGGAGTGTGATCTCCTCCAGGACCTGCGCCAATAGCACTAGCTGCATGCGCAGCTGTTCTGGGTCCTAGAACCAGTACATAAACGTTGATATCATATTAACATATCAACATAATAAACATGAAACACACATAACAATACAAAGTATTGCATACCACTGGAGGCGGTGATGGCGACAATCGCGGCGGCGGCGACGGTGACGACGGTGGCGATGGCGATGGCGTGTTCTAAAAAAACACAATCAACAATATAATAATGACATGTTAAAAAAACATAATAACGTAATAAAAAAAAAATCGTAATTAAGACATAATTAAAATTAGCGAAAAATTGTGGAGTATTAGGTACATACCTCATTATTATCCCGCCACACCATGTCAGTAAATATTCTTCTATAGAAACCCATGTGACTACTACCTGCCACAGTTGGAAGTGCAATTGGTCTCGTTGCATCTCCAAGCTCTCGCATGCAAACTCTTATCATGAAAACCGAGAAGTGCATAGCTTGCAAAGTAAGATAGCTTTGTTCTTTACCACCTTTATCACAGGCCACCTGCATTTTCGCTGACCACCCTCTCCTTATTCTAGATCACACCACTTCGAACATGTATCGAGCGTCAATCGTACCTCTTCGAACGTGTATCGAACGTGTATTGGACATGAGGAGATTAGGTTGGGGGAGGGTGAAGAAAAAAAACATTTTCATATACATTAAAAAATTGATTATATTTTATGCATTTCTCTGGTGTTTTTTAGACCACCAGTTGAATATTTTAAATACATTTTGCATGGCACAGTGCTTCGCGTGTCTACCACATCGCAGAGTATTAACTACATTTAGCTTATTTAGAGATATGATATCCTCGTAGTCAATGTCCAGCGTCTCAATGACCACGCCCGCTCTCGTATTTTCATCCAGGAAATCCACAAGCCAGTCCCGTTTCTGCAGCCCTTTAAGGGGGGAGACCACTGTCTCAAATCTGAATTTTTTTTTACATTTTCTGAAAGGCGTATGTTTCAAGAATGTTCTCTCCAAATTTGATGAAGAAATTCGCAAAATTGACGAAGATATGGTGTTTTTCGTGAAGCGGTGTCAAACGCGCGACTGAGCCACGCGGAACATTGAACGCGATTTCCTCAGAATGACATTTTTCAACCGCGTGACAGTCTACAGAGAAAACTATACGTCCAATTGGCATTAACAAGGATATTTATTGTACGGAAAACCCGTCGCTATTACGTGACGATCAGACATTTTCAATTTTCGATCTGCTTCTATTTTTTTTAGCAACATTTCCCCAATTTTGTACCCCGAAAACACGACTTTTTTCAGTGGACCACCATTTTGTTATTTTTTACAAATTCGACATTTTGCGATCGTCACGTAATAGAGGCAGGCTTCTAGTTTCTAAATATTATTGTTTTTTTGAATTTCGATGAACCATATGGTCTGGGGACTGTCAACGCGACTAGCATGTTTTTTCCGCAGCGCAAATTTTGAGGAAGTGTATACAGAAAACGGATTTATGAATTTGATTAAAAAAAAATTTTCATACCCTTCGATATATACACTATTGACTATACTAAGCAATAAATTGATTTACTTGCGTTGTTTGGTTGAAATAAATTCCCGAAAATACCCTTACATTTCGGGCCGAGACAGTGGTCTCCCCCCTTAACGTATACGATATGGGATGTGTCATCTTCTTCGTCAATCGCATCAGCTACAGCTTTCGAAATTAGCCGTTTAGCCATACTGTATGGAACGTCTCCATCGTCCCAACGTAGTCCATGATGTTTTGCAACCAACCATCGGATGCTTGATTTGTCGGATTTTGTAAGAAGATAATGCGGCATCGAACTCCCAAAAATATAGTGCGAGAGAATTGTCCCCTTTCGTAGGGCAGCCACTTGCTGGACGACAAATCTTCCATCGACGATGAACCCTTGCAGGTCAACAAATGTTGGCACGACCATTATTGGTACAATTTAGAGGTCCGTTCGCTTTCAAGACAGACGGGAGAATGCAGTTTTTCTCGTAAAGCATCTCGATTTTCACGATGAAATTTTTTTTTGCGAATTTGACACATGAGAGGGCGGGCAAGTAGCGTGGCAATTTAATTTATTTTGCGCACCACGTTTGTCAACGGATTGTATTCAACCACTCGATCGTGCAGAATCAAACAGTAGGCCGTAGCAGGCACATTCTCTTTATTTCTTGATCGACTCATTTTGTCGCGAGCAATCAATTACCACGAGGGGGCCAAATTGTAAAAATTCAGCCACGGTGAATAATGCCTCGTTGCAACTATGTCCATAATACGTTTTACCGAATTGCGTATACATATGATACAAGATGGCATGCTTATTCTTGTCAAAGTCCAAGTTCATGTCATCGTATGGGTAAAATTCTGAATTGAGAAAAAGTTTTACATTGGTCAATTTACAGTTGTTGAACATAGTAACGTCTTCGCTCATCACATTCCTTCGACCAGTCCGTAGAGCAAGGATCACGCAGCGCGGCTTCTCCAGCTGTGCAGATGCCTTCACGGCCCATGAATGCTTGGTCGTGCTCTGTAAGAGAGGATACTCGTACAGATCCCACGATTGAAAACAAATGCTCAGGTTTTGTCCACTTTCCAAAGTACGTAGCAGCGATAGCTTATTAACGTCGTTCAGCGTCACATGAGGCATCCGCCATTGTAGTTTAAGTAATTCAATTTCTGGTTCCAACATCGGTGATTCTATCAGAGCATTGTTGTCGTTGCGCGAGCGTATTAAAATCAATTCATGGCGCGAATTAATAATCATGCGTTTGTAGTTCTCGCAAAATCCCAACAAATATTTGAGCGGGACGCAAAAATTGAAATGATTTTTCACTATTAGCCCATCGCGTCGTTTCAAACCCCATCCAGCATTCTCCATATTTTTGTCTTCGTCAGATGTCATCGATACATAGTTTTTAAGCGTGCTAGTTATTCCAACGTTTCTGTTGCGATCAATCTCTACGCCATTCAGCTCGTATCGAATCTCATCGAATAAGAACGCCACACAATTATTTCCCAACATCACCGTTAACGCATCATTTGACTTATTTATCTTCAATTTCCCCTCCACATAGAGGAAACTTTCACACGGCAATGTGTATAAATCCTGCTGCTGTATCGGTATTCTTATCTCATCGCTGTGTCCAAACGTCGTGTGGACGTATGGGTTGTATGTGTGAGTCTCGAGCTTGACGATGCGATCATCAAACGTCGGCTTCCCTCCAATGCTTAGAATATCAGCCATTTTTTTTTCAACTGAAATGCGCACAATGAATCCCAAAGATTGCAAAAATGCAATGTTCGCAGCATTGAGCCTCTTCTTTTTAACGTAATCAGAGCTATTGTTGTTGTTGTTGTTGTTGTTGTAAACAATTTCACTTGGAAGAAACGGGTTCATGTATCGTATGTACACGCCTCCCATTGTTGTACGCGCCAGCGGTCACGCTACATTCTATACGAATAATGTTCACGTTCATGATATTAATTGGATCGTCCGATTCGTGCCACCGTCCTGGTTCTAATACCCGATTCGTCGAGAATCCCAATAGCGATCCAATGTTATTGGGCTTTTTAAAATCTACGGCGAACCGGCAGTACAGTTCGCTTTTCATAGTGTTGTTGTTGGGACGCAGCACTATAGGATACGCATCGTTGTCACCGTCATCGTTGTTGTTGTTGTTCTCATCGGTGCCGCCGAGATTTTGAGGATACCGCTCGAGTAATCGCTGCTTCAAATACTTGTCAATGGCGTCTAGTTCGTAGGAGCCGTGGGGAATCGTAATGTATTCATATGTGGTGTCCGTACCGTTGTTGTTTTTGTTGTTGATGTTATAGTTTGTGGCGAAGTAGAATTTATCGTTGCTCGAGTCGATGTTTGGTATCGTGTGATAAGTTTCAAAGGTTGTTAGACCAAGCTCGTAATCATCGTCACTCAAATCTATGGGTGGAAAGTAACTCACCGCGAGGGTGCTACTCTTGCCGGTTAGAGTGAATGTTAACGACATATTCCGAGCTGTACGATTGGACTGTTACTGAATCAGAGTGGCGGGAAGTCAATCCTTAAATTTAGTGCCGATCGTTTGTAGAAAGCGTAGACATAGTTGTCCACAATTGCTCTGATCGTACTTCTGATAAGACGTACGATTGTATTCAATTTGCACAGAATCTTTATCCAGATATTTTACCAATTCCATAGGCGGCCGAAGATTCCCAAAGCTGTGGAAATATATTGCTCGACACCCTGTCTTCGCATACGCCACCCAATGAGTCCCAGGCCCCTCCACATTGTCCAAATTTACGATACCGCTCTCGTTTCGACGTACTCCTCCAGCTGGTAGCGCGTTACGCATGAAAACACCTCTAAAGAATGGAATACGCATACGTTTTGCCAACTCCTCCAATTGTGCATGGGTAGTTACGCCCGCGGGCATTTTTATTTTTTTTCGACGTTTTTTTTTCGTTTCGATATTCCCTGTCCGCGCTTGTACGGTGCGAGATAAAGTCCGCGACCTTCCATGGAGCGATTATGACGTTGCATTTCCTGCAGCTGACGTTGCGTCGCCTTATTATCGTTTACCGCCTTGGCGATCCTCGCCGCTCCACCAGCCAATGATCCGAGAACACCTAGCAGCGGGAGAAGTGGTAATATACTACCCCGTTTTGCCACCGGAAGAATCCGCTTTTTCAGCGCTCTCTTCGGAGTCCTTTTGCGCAATTTTACTTTCATCCCCATTCCGATTTTCGTCTTGGCCTTCATAGCCGCCCAAACAGCCGTAGTAGCACCTGTTTCACCCAGAGTCGAGTCTCGCGCAACGATTCGTTTTCGCGCTTTATCAGCGAGAACGTTATCTGCCGCTAGCCTTTCGCCGAGATCGTTGCTACGCGAATACGCAATATCGTGTTCGCGACACGCTGCGTCCAACGGATTGATGCCTTGATCCCCTCTCGCCAATCGTTTTGCTAGATGAGTTCCCGGACCGCAAAACTGATATCCCGGAATATGTAATTCGATAGGTAGCGCGTTTATCGTCTGATTTAACAAACCACAGCCTTTCTTTACTCTCGTCGGCGACATTCGCCGCAGTTTTTAATCAATGGTGCTGGACCGTCGATTTGCGTTCGCTGCCAAGGGCGATTATAATGCTCCAGACACCGACGATACTGTCGAACCTCAGAATCGGCTTTTATACGCTCGGGGAGTGTGTCCCACAACTGATCAATGTGTCTCCCAAACTCTCGGAGTAGAATAATCTTTGGTATATATGTAAAGAGAAAATATCCTCTTTAATTGAATTTGAGCGCGCTTCGGACACTCGGCGCACGCCTCGGAGTAGGATTGACAGGGGGCGCATCAATTACGACGGAGTAGAGAGAATTAGAGAGAGATAGGGAAGTAGAGCACATGTGCAATTATCCGTAATTAACTCACTATAAATTAAGTAGATAAACTGAACAGAGAAGAAGTGAAAATTAACCCTTATTGCCGTTTCTCTGTTTTTCAGGTAAGACCATTGTACAAACTGTAAATATAATGTAAATAGTTTAAATAAAATTTAACTCTGTTTTTCAGTGAAACAATTATTGGTTAATTTCATAACCTGTTCAAGAAAGAAAGAAAGAAAGAAAGAATTAGTAATTAACATTATATATATTTCAACTGCTCAGAGGTTATGTCTCGAATATCACAATTATCCGACAGGACCAGAAGCATTTTGAATACTGAACTGTTTTGCTTCGGTGCGGACCTATAAATAGGGCGCCTCGACGTATCAAAATCATTTTTCACAGTTCGCGGAGAGGATGCGATTCGTGCGACAACCTGTGACGATACGCGTGACAAATTTTGACGATAAATCACGAGTGATGTCTTCGAAAACAAGACGCAGACATGGTAGCATGCTACCAAACACTATACGCTGCGTCATTTGTGGCCCATCAAATTGTGGAAAGACCAACGTGCTGGTGAGCTTGTTGGAAAGTCCTCACGGCGTCCGCTTCGAGAACGTGTACGTGTACTCCAAGTCGTTGCAACAGCCGGAATACCAGTATTTGGAGAATTTATTGACTCCGATAGATGAAATTGGCTATTTTACGTTTTCGAATAACAGTGACGTCATCCCACCGAGCGAATCGCTTCCGAATTCCATTTTTATCTTTGATGACGTGGCATGCGACAAGCAAGATACGATAAGGGAATACTTTGCAATGGGGCGCCACTCGAACGTTGACTGTTTCTATCTCTGTCAGACGTATGCAAGGATTCCCAAACATCTTATACGCGACAATGCCAATCTGTTGATTCTGTTTAAGCAGGATGGTACCAACTTGAAACATGTGTACAACGATCATGTAAACACTGACATGTCTTACGACGATTTCTGCGCTTTGTGTCGTAATTGTTGGCAACGAGAGTATGGTTTCGTGGTAATAGACAAGGATAGCGCGATGTCCAATGGACGTTATAGAAAGGGATTTAACGAGTTTGCCATACCGTGAGACGGTCAATTGTCGTCAACACGTCGGTGGGAAAGCATAAAAAATGATGACTGATATCGATACTCTGGAGATTAAGGATCGCGAGAGAATAGCGAAGGAAATTGCAAAAACCAGCGATTCCATTCGCCGGAAACATCAGGCTTTGAAGACTTGCAAGATGGAGGAATAGCGTTGGAGAGATACTTCAAACCTATCGTCGAACCCCTAAAACATATCGTGGAAAATACTGCAGCGGCAGAAGCTCATGAGCATCACGACACATCACCGCTGATGAGCACAGACGTTGAAGGGAATGAAACATTAACGCCTAAAACAAAAATCCATCCGAAGGGGAACACATCGCGCAAGGCAAAGAGGAAACGATACATGTCACCGGAATATTCACCCATAACCTCAACACCAGTTCAATCGAAGCATAAACGACGGAATGTCACATCAAACGAGTCTCCCGTTCCTCCCACACCAATAAGTACATTTCCCAGTGTGCGATCGCTCTCAGCCATTGATGACGACGTTTTCGAAACTAGTCCCAATGATTCGTTTGTAACATCTATCAGACAACAACTCCAAACACCCGAGGGACAAGAAACGTTTCGCAGTCATTTCGGTCCGCTGGGGCAAAAATACATGAGCACAATCATAAGTGGTGATAGGGATGGAGCAATGGACTATGTGTACGGCGTATACTTTAGCAATAGTAGAACGATGCTTGGGGATAAGACTTTCGATATAGACAAGGATGATAATATAATCATAGATGGTGTAAAATACAGAGGAACACCCGGCCTTTACGAACTGATTTTCAAGAGAATTACCGATGCCGATAAACAAAAATACAAAAGTATACTGCTGGCAACGAATGCCCACTGACGCGATCATGGTGCTAAAAATCCCATATTGGGCAACAAGGGATACAAGTACAAACATGTAATTGCACCGCTAGTCCCCCGCGCATCAGCTAGTAGGGCAGGGAAAGGTATAACGGTGCCACGAGCCATGGTTGTAAACGATAACAAGATCGATTACGTACACTGGGACGATCCCAACGAGCTGGTGGATCGATTGCGTTTGCTTGAGGCGTCGCGTCAGGCGGGTAACAACTCTCACGATCCCGAAATTCTATCGATTGTCGAGGAACTCCGCGAGGTAGGCCTCAGTATATAAATTAAACCGCACACCGATGATGTGCATCAATAAATTTGGAGTAACGCTCGAGAAGAGTGGAGCAGCTAGAATGGACTATTACAAATGGAGTGGTTTGCTTCGAAATTACATGCGAGATAACGCTCTTTGCGTGGTTGGTGCCGACTTTGATGCAAAATCACGCAAGATACGACGCGTAGCTCAACTGGTGGCCGACACCGATGTCGTCAATAAACTATACATGGAAAAGAACATTAAACTTTTGAGAGAGCAGCAGGAAGAATTAGAGAGGAAACTGATCGCGTTTCAAAGAGATATGCTGACGCTGCAAAACAGCGTTCAAAAGATGTCCCAGGCGTCGAATTCTATCCCACAGCATCAGCGCTTCGAACGAGAAGCGTGCGAGACGATTGAACTTGTCCAGAATTTTCTCGGGCCGATGGGGAGCACATAATGCACGTACACGATAATTATCGCATCATTCGTGACACCTCTGCGATCAAACATGCAGCCATTATCGAAATCCATGAGTAAAGAAAACCACGGTCGCAAGAAGCTACAACTCGTTGAGGAATTGCATGCTCCAGCTCGAAGACATTTTCCGCGGAGGCGCGTCATAGTGCATGGATACGATGATCTGTGGCAAGCTGACATTGTAGAAATGCGTCCATACTCGCGATTCAACCAGGGTCACCACTACATACTCACCGTCATCGATGTGTTGAGCAAGTATGCATGGGCGTTACCGCTCAAGACTAAAAGTGGCGCTGAGGTGACTAAAGCGTTTGCAAAGATAGAGATCGATATCCGAAAAATTTGCAAACCGATCAAGGAAAAGAATTTTACACCGCCGATGTGCAGAAACTCTTGACAAAGCATGACATTAATCATTATTCGACGTATTCGGTGATGAAGGCGTCCGTCGTAGAACGTTTCAATCGAACTTTGAAGAACGATATGAGGAAACTGTTTACGCTGAATGGAACCTATAGATGGACCGATGCGCTACCAAGTCTACTTGCAGAGTATAACGCACGAAAACCTAGAACCATCGGAATGCGTTCTTGCGATGTTACCCCTGCGATCGCCGATAAGCTGCTAGCCACCGTATACAGCAACATAAAGATCGCTGCTCCAGCGAGATTCAAGTTGGGCGAGTTTGTGTGCGTGAGCAAATTTAAAACCATATTCGATAAAGGCTATACGTCGAATTGGACAACGGAGGTGTTCAAGATAGCCAAAGTACAAGCAACGAATCCCGCGACGTATCTGCTGGTCGATTCCTGTGGAAAACCTGTTGCCGGAGGATTCTATGAACACGAGCTGCAACGCGTCACCGATCCTGATGTATATCTAGTGGAAAAAGTGTTGCGTAGAAAGGGGGATAAGGTGTACGTCAAGTGGTTGGGATTGGATAAATCACACAATTCATGGATAAATAAAAATAATGTATTGTATAAAATAATATATGGTTCAATAAATACAATGATACATATATAAATGCGTTAATAAATACAATAATAAATACAATAATAATTTTCTCTACATGCGCGAAGAATTTTATATTATACAATAATTCCACTATTTATAAGAAACGAGTTAATAAATACAATTTCTATTTTTACAATGGGATATTATAATGACCCCAGGGCAGAGTGTCGATCGAATCGGGTACGATATACCGCTTGTCGTCGTATGGGCTTAGAGCGATTTTAGATTCCGAAATGGTGTACACTTTATGACATTTAGACCGTATGCATGATTGTCTGCGAACCATTTCGATCTCCCTATGCAAACATTGCGCGTAGTCGTCGAAAGTTATCGTTCTGGCTATGACGTTGGTCTTGACGCCTTTCGCCTTTTTCGTATCTTTTTTGCCGTCTACGCGAAGTGCATACATTTTCGCTCTAAGACCTACGAATTCGGCCATTATCGCACCGTTATTTTCGTCCTTCATCAGCCCCGGAACCTTCTTATTTACGCGCGGCATATTATATGGATTGTCGGTAGGATAATCGCTCGTGTCGAATCTATCGATATTGTGTTTCATGATCTCGTAGATATCATCGCATTGAATGTGATAAATGAGACTATCTGTGTCGGTATATAGAATTTTACAATTTTTTCCATGCTTGGGCGACATGTACTCGTGGTGAAATTCGTACAAACAAATTTTTGATATGTCTAGAATGCACATACCCACGTATATCGGTTTGTTGAATTTCACCTCGAGTTTTCGCAATTCAACAGCTATTAAATTTTCCGAAAAAACACTTCTGCTGTGGAAATTCGGTTTCGCGATCATTGCCTCCACGCCATATCGCCCTTCCCAATGTGTCAAAAGTTTTACATCCACATAGTTTCGTACATTTTCCATAGTTTTACCGAATACCGCGTTGTTCATCAATTTGTACAAATTTTTTTCAAAATCGTTTGTCGCGCTTGTTCTATACCGTGTATTGAGTTCGATGTAATCGCGGAGCCAGGGAGATTGAGCGAATTGAAGCACGCGGTGTATCTTTGTAATACGAATACCGTGACGCGTGCACTGCTGCAGGTTGCGGTAATGGATGATGTAACGCTGCTTATCGTATACCGTCGCGAGTAACTTGTCCTGCCTGCTGCCAGGTGGTTTGGCACGCGTCGGGCAGAACGGTAGATTGGTATGAGCATCGTGCAGACGTTGCGGATATTCCAGATCTACCTCGAGAATGTACCCCGTGGGCGAATCGACACCGATTGAAGACACGTCAAAATTTGCAGCATCTTCGTCCCATTGAAATTTAGCGTATGGTAGGGGCTGACACATTGCCCATCCCTACAAATTGTTCACATCAAAGTACATCAAGTACGATGACTTTTCCGATGCGTCGTAAGATGACATGTACTTGTTATTGGCATGTGCGTATCTTCCGGAACATTGGCTTAACCCCCCACGTATACCGCGTTCGATAAACATGACCATATCGATGTCTGTGAGCAATTCGAATGTAATTTTTGTATGTTTTAGCATTGCATCCCATGTGAAACCAGGTAGAGTATAATAATGCGCTGAATCTAATCCGTAACTCTTGATACAACTTTCGCGAAAATTTTCAAAAATATCTGCCAATAACAAGACATCTGTTTTCAAATACAAGTCGCTGTATTCGCCCAAGGTTCCAATCTCGAAACGCTGCCAGACAGTTTCGGCGTGTGCGTAATCGGTCTCGGATACAGTCTCACCCGTTAACGAACTGTAGAATGACTCGCGCGGTGGTAAGCATGGGTCCTGCAGTTTGTCCTCGCAATCAAGATATTCATATGGAAAGACACCCTTTCGCGTCAATAAATTGAAATCCTCGGTGGATAATGTTTCAAATTGGAATTGTAAAATTTTTAATTTATCAGTGCTAAGGAATGATGCTAATTTGTCGAGACTGGTGTTGAAAAATTTGAACGAATCGATGAATCGCATTTTAATACAATTTCGCGAGTCTGAATCAGCCGTATCTTCGACATTTTTTGTGAAAGATATATCCTTTTCTTTCGTTATAGGTAATACGTTAACGCTGCCTTCGAAAGTGGTAGCTTTTTCCTTGATAATGAAATGTGAATCGTAGCCGAATAAATTGTGGAAAACTATGGGGATGTAAAACGCATTTTTATAATTTAAATTGCACTCCGTATGTGCTGGGCCTCTAAACCGTCCGGACAGATGGCAATGATCGTGGACTCGTACATCGCTAGCCTCGAATGGTTCTTCGCAAATATGACAGTGTGTTGCATTGTGAAATGTCGACAACTGTTCGGGAGTTAAATCTAGCATTGGAACATTACTGGACAAGATGTGTTTGACAAAATTCGCAAAATTTTTCAATTCGTCTACGAACCACGAAACACAATCCGCGTCGCGGCGACATCGTTACATTGATAACGATGTATCGTACGAACAATGCATATAATATGCTACGCTATGATTTGTGGTGTTGATACGCGTATAATTTATTACCCACTCGGTTGTCCTCTGTTTTTGCGATAATGCACTCCAGATCTGCGTACACCACGAAGGGGAGTCGCTCCTTCCGGCAGTGGTTGTCGAAGTTGAGCAAATTTTTGCCATCGCTGGGCAGCAGGATGGCGCAGTCATTCATCTTACCACAGTCCAGCGAATGAAGCTCCAACTTCGCTGCAGATGTGAAATAGTGCATGCATCTGTAAACCCAAAAATTTTTTTATTTAATTTGTTTCGTGAGATATTTCAGCATTTCATATGTTTTATATACATACCGATCGCAGATGAATTTCTTTGCCTTGTGTTTGCTCAGCTGCATACCCACCAGCCGGGACAAATTCTTGATCAGAACAAAGTGCCCTACATCGCCGTGCTCTTGATTCGGCGTGTAGAGCAGATTGACGTGCTGATCCTTCTTTTGGCTGGTGAGGCGCAGCGGAAAGATCGTCTTCGTCTTCTCCATCTCGAAGGTGTAGATGTTGACGGAGATGTTGTTGAGCCGCTCAAATTTGCCCCAGGGACATTGGGAACTCAATGCCCTGGAGATTTAATATGGAAGTATAGTGCGGGTACGAACTTGGGCGATCGGCATTTCTTTCCACAGGATGGAGAGCGGCGACCACTGCCCACGCGAAACACGCATTGTCCGGGGATTGCACATTGATCGTTGCCTTCTTCAATGACAATTCCTGCGGCAACTGGATGTGACACCCCGCGCGCAGCGGATTGTACTTGTTGACATTGACGGTCAGATTCATGATTCTCGTCAATGCCCATCCGCTGTCGCGTTCCTGGAACTCTTCCAGCAATGTTAGGGTGGGTTCGATGACGCATCTCTGGTACCACTCCTGCAGATCGGATGTGTGAAAGAGTTCACAGCTTCGGGTGTTGATGCTTTTACAAGCATGCTTGTCACCCGCCACAAATTCACCGTTGAATACGGTGTTCACTTTGAGGTTTCGATGTTTCCTCAAAGTGTCCCGCACATGCTCTAGCACAATGGTCGCCGCATCCTGAAGGAAGTTGCGCGGCTCGATGTTATTCGAATTTAACACGACACCAGTTAACACGCGGCTATCGAAAGCTGTGTCTATTTCGCGCCACAAAAGTCCCGTACTCGAATGTCCAGCACCTTCATGCACAAAACGGCCGCGCAACGAATATTTGACTCCTTCGAGCTGTGCGATTCAAGCAACCAGCGATTGCCGAACTCCGATCGATAATCGAGGACGTTTCACGCGGCTGTGTTCTTCCAACGATTCGAAGCACTCGTTGCACCGTTCCTCCCACGCGAGGTATTCTTCTCGCGAAATCAATCGTGTGGATTGATCCAATAATTGGCGGATTACTTGCGAGAATTCTTCCATGGTTGTAAAAAGGAATGTAAATGTAATGTCTTTTCCTCGCAACACGTTACAACGATTTGAGGCTTTGTGCAGTTTTGGAGCGCGCTTTTATGACCGGTGTCATGATTTGCGATCTCTGTCTTACTCTTTTGACGATCCAACCCAACATGGTTCTATGCAGTTTCTGCTGATACAGCAAAATTCTTTCTATGATTTACGCGTATGACGAATTAGCGCGCAAAAATCATCCGACACAGTTTCTGCTGATTCCGCATAATTCTAAGATTCTACGTTCCCAAAAGTATTATATTACATTCAACACGTGTCGAGACTTTTATCCTTGAGGATGGGGCTCAAGTTATATGCAACCGTGCGATATGCTGCGACGTTAAGATTGAAATACATTATGGAAAAATTGGATGCTTTAAAATAAAATAAAATGCTGTGGTGTTGGAAGCAATTTAAGTCAGTCTCCCGAACGCTATTCCATCAATCGCTCAGTATCCACAGTGACTTTCGACGGAACAAATAGTGCTCTGAAAAAATGTGCAGTACCAGTGCCGAAGGAAACGCCGGACACATGAATTATTACGTTCCCATCATGCGAGATGATGGCGTAGCTCAATGCGGAGAGAATACAGTTGCTTGGTAAGGCTTAATTTTCACATCTTCTCAAATTTTTTTTTTATGTTTATTCCTAATACGAGCGAGTACTTTCATAGCTTTGATTGTTCTCTTAGTCCGCGCCGAACATCACGGATCATGGTCAGAAGATACGCATTAACATCTATGGGCAGCAAATATTTGGAAATTGGAATCAGAGTACGGCCTACGGTCGATGTAGAAGTTCTTCTCGGTGACAATCATGGAAATCATCTCATATTATCATGGCATACATGGGGTCTACAATTCGACAACCGTGATGCTATCGAAGAACATTCACGATTACCTGGATTATCTTCGATGCAGATTGATGATTTATCGTTGGACTTTTTTCGGATCTCTGATTCGTCAATTATAAAGATGACAGATGGTGATGATACAGTGTATTTCACACTGGATACAGCAATATTTTTATTTAGCCTTCAGCCATGTATAGAGTATTTGTATCCGCGGCTGTATCAAACTGCAGAAGATGCGAGTGTAAAATCTGAAACTTTTGTTAACGTGCTACGGCAAAGCGATGTTGCCTGTGAAACATTAGATGC
The DNA here is from genome assembly GCA_963855975.1 of Andrena chrysosceles. NCBI lineage: Eukaryota > Metazoa > Arthropoda > Insecta > Hymenoptera > Andrenidae > Andrena > Andrena chrysosceles. The sequence continues at coordinate 40,160,357 of OY979766.1, read as the reverse complement.
GCGTCGTGCTGCTAAAATAATACGTGATAGCGAATACTACGACGAGGAGTATCTTGTAGATTGCGAACTCGTAGCATGCGCCATCGATGATATTGTAGCTGATGCTTGTATGAAAAAATGTTAAATTATATTCTATTAATTTTAAATAAAATTTTTTAAAACGTATATTATTTCTCCATTTTATTCACCCGTCTTCCTCCTTCTGTCCTCGCCACTTAATTCTAAGATTTGCTGACGTCGCATAATTCTATTTCATTCTTACTTTTGCAAAGCTATGCACTTCTCAGTTTCATGATGGGTAGGATTTTTTATACATATGCGAGCCAGGAGATGTAGCGAGACCAGTTGCTCATCAATCTTTAAGGACATTCAGAAGTCTGATTTCTGTGAAAAGTTTTTGTGTAACACTTTTTTCATTTTAAGTGAAATTGCTTTGAAGACGATTGCTTTCCAATGATATCGTCAGTCGTTCAACGCATAGAAAATACAATCGAATAATACCGTGAGTTTCCATTATCATATTTTTTTCTTTTAGCGAATCGCTGTGTTAGTAACTTTGAGAATTATAAGAAAAAAAATCGGTTTCAGATTATGTCATTGCCCATAAATTTGGAACGTCCAGCTACCGCTATGATCACCGCTGCTGCGACCATTATTCATTCATCCAGTCCGAAAGTGTATGTGGCGTGTCGAAATGTTGCGGTTCAAACCGAAGAAATTCGATGCGCAGAACTTTATGAGGCGGAAGCTAATCAGGATGGTGACATTTATTTAAAAGTATTTCGCAACCTAACGAATGGTTATGCGTATGAGTACCTCGATGATGAGCAATATTGGTTGCGCCGATACGCAGACCAAATGTTTATAAACAATTACAACGATGATGATGATGATGATTATTATTATTATTATTATATACGTAGGAATATAGCTCGGCGGAATCGTGAGGGTGTTCCAAAGAGCGTGGTTTGGCGAAACGTGAAAACAGAGATTGATGATGATTCCATTTTCGCGAATAAAATATCGGGGCTTTGGGCTAGCGTTGTTGCAGTTCAAACTGATCCTGCGCAAGTTCCTGTAGATTTATCATTAAATATGCTATTTGCTGATGATGTTATCGAGTGGGATAATTAAGCCAAAACCACCCGCCACCTGCGTCCTTAGAATAGTTTATATTTTTTTATATTTTTCTATTTTTCTATTTTCTATTCTAGTTTTATATTCTATGTAACAATATATATATCTTAAACGTATATTATTTCTCCATTTTATTTACCCATCCTTCTCCTTTCGCCACTTAATTCTAGGATTTTCAGACACTGCATAATTCTATTTCGCTCGAGCGTTCTTCGCATCGTTGAATGGCGTCATCACATGCAGGTGTCCTGGGGAGGACTCATATTACACACGATCGCGCGATACGCTGCGACGTTAAATCGGAACGCTTTAGAAGACTGTTAGCTTTAGAATAAAAAATATGTGTTCGCATCGCTATGTAGCGCTGTCTCTTTCCCTCTCTCGAATTTAGCTTTAAAATATTGCTCTCTCTTTCCGACCCTCCGAAGACGCGGTGTGTAAAAAAACGTCGATCTTTCCCAACATTGTTCGAAACAATTCCCAATAAAAATAAATTATTATTTCTCTGCGTTGGAAATGTCTGTATGTCGCATATTGGTTTGGAAAAAATATTTGGGGGTGGGTCAAGGTTGTCCCCTCCCTCGGAAAAAATTTCCGGTGGTGGATCGGGGTTTGAAAAAGTTTTTCGGGGGTCATTCACTCCCTCCGGTTAGGTCTAAAAAGTTTTCGGCGGTGGGCCCGGTCTCCGCGGCGGCTCGGCCTGGAGTGGTCCCCTCCACGATTGTGACTTCCCCCACCCCGCGGCACGTGCGCGCGCAACCGGTCTTCCTCGCCCCGCAGGCCCCGCGCCCATATTTCCCTCCGCCGCGCTCCCCCGCGCGCCCTCACTTCCCCCCGCCCCCGCGCTCCCCTCAGAGGACCTGAGTTAGAATCCCCCTTGCTATACTACTAATGTCTTTTTCAAAAGAATTTATAACGGACGTACAAAAATCAGACACCTGTTGCTCACGTTCTAATCCGAGAAGTGCAGCTATCATACTGTTTGAATTGCCAGTACGCAATTTGAATAAGAAAACAACAATAATTTGAGTGACATCTCGCTGCTCAGAATTTCTCAAAGAAGTCATCATTCCCCGAAGTTTTATTAAGTTTTCCCACGTTAAACCAGTAAATACTTTCAACCGCTTCTCCGAAAGTGTAAAATCACCTATTGTATCTTTAATATTTGAATTGTTATTAACGGAAAGGTATTCAAAATAATTTCTTAATTCTTTGGTATCGATTATACTGGTATTTGAATGTGTTCTTAAATTCAGAACATCTTCTTGAAACAAACGGTTCTTTAACAAATGACCAGGATAGCACCGACTTCCTTTAGGAACATATAATCTTCGCATGATAAATACCTGCTTCCTGGTTTCAGCCGGTACATTCACGATATTTTTCGCAATCCCACAGACGAAACAATACCCATGAGTGGAAATAACTCTCGCAAATGGCATCTCTATGTATTCAGTAGCTACTTGTTCCACATTCCTCAAATCCATAAGAAACGATGGATCTTCTGTTGAGGATTCAGATTTTTCCGGTGATGATTTGTCAGGTGGTTTTTCGGGTGAACTATTTTGGTTGAAGGTGTTTTGCGTAAAGATATTGCGGCTGAAAAAGCTCCGGATGATGAGGAGGGTTCAGCTGAAGCGGAGGGTTCATCTGAAGATGAAGGTCGAACTGAAGAAGTAGGTCCAGCTGAAGAAGCGGACCCGCTGTCAGCTGAAGAAAAAGATCGAAGTACAGAAACCTCTCTGACAAAAGATTCCTCAAGCTGACGAAATTCTTTGTACATGTGAAGGCGGCACCTATTGTATAACATGTCACCAATAGTCACCACATTTTTTCCGTCTTGATTTTCCGTATTTGACCAAGCGATTTGCGAACCAAAATATCACACCGAATACACTTAGTACGCAAGGTTTTCCTTTCAACAAATTGCACTTTCTCATTGTTATACGACATATTGATCACACAACCACAGATGAACGCACACGGACAAAATAATATTTAATAACACATAATGAAGTTACTACTGTTGTAGATATACTGGGTGAAAGCAAGTCTAATTCAAAAGTGACTGCAGATTGTAAAGACCAAAGCCAAGACGATTCGAACTCTGTGACATTCTGTGCTAGACTACTCTCGTGCATTCATCTCTTGCGCTCCCCGCGATTCACACCCACAGCATACACCCTTAACATGCACTTCAGTTATCTAAATCCTCCACGTGAATTCTGAGAAACCCTTCAGACCTCACACTCCTGACACATTCAATACTGCAGCATAAACATCCTTTCTCGGTCCCCATCGATCTGTTCTAAACATGCGATATCAATCGAACAGTCATGACTGTCTTTTCCTTTCATGCATTGAACCCGTGACAGAAATTCTAACATACATTTTGAATAATAGAGAGAATAGAATTGTATGATCTAATTCTAATAGACGAAAAGGCTAAATAGTAGGAAAACAACAACACGATTTTTGTTGCTGTCCATCCATAATTGTTAAAGGTAAGAGATTTGAAACCTAATTTCACATATTAATATAATGTAGGAGTTGTTAAACAATGCCGTAATTGAAAGGATACTTGACAAGAGAAACGGCGGCATAACAAGTAGTCCAAACTCATATTTACGTATATTTCAGGTTAATATGTCTTTCAAATATGCTTAAAACATTTGAAAATAAATATTGATCATTGTGTCGTAAAGTTAGGAAATATATGTAATTAACGAAAAAAAAACTTAGCTTAAGGGGGACTTGGAAGTTCATTGGCTCGAACCTATGTTTAAAAAGTTCGCAGCGGTATAAGCAGCTCGACACTTTACTCTTTTTTTTTAACAATACGTTTATTTTGCAAGAATACAATAACAATGAATATAATTCCAAACGTATGAACGAATAACCTATTCTTCTTTGGTATAGACTAAAGACCCACTGTCGGGTACGCACAGTCTTTTCGTTGCTTAATCACCAACGCACCTCAGCGCTTACCTTTATTCTTTTCCTTTTTACATTTGAACTCCTGCTTTTTAGGTTAACTCTGTGTTAAACTCTTTACACTTTTGTAACGTATAGAAAAAGTTGCTTCTTATTTAAAAAAAACTATACCTATATCTTATATCTTATGCTACCCTTACACCTTTTATTGCGCGTTGCACAGTTTAAGACTTAATAAACTACTCTGGTACTCAATAACGCTTAATTTGTACTACGAACGTTCTTATATACTTATGTTTGTGCTATGTCTAATTCCGGTGCTGGTGCTGTTTGTCCACGCCCGGTTCTTTTCTTTTGTCACGCATCCATACACTCCATCCGCTCTTCCATACCTTATTTACATACCCATTCATATCCACATACATCCTTCTTTAGTTCTATTGGCTCTCCTCAATATGAACATCCTTCCTTAGTGATCTTTTTCTAGCCACCAGTATCTTTTAGTTAATTTGCGGTGCTTATCTCTTATGTCCCATGCTGATAGTTTGTCTACAAAGCGCAGTCTGTTATCGCCTCTATCTATGTTTACTTCGTACAAAATTTGTTGGTCGGTGGTCTTTCTATGAATATGATATATTATTGGGAAATTATCCTCGTCCTGGATTAGGCCACCCGCGTCTAGATAGTGGAAGGCTTGCGGCGGGGTAAACCCCGCCTTTCTTGTTTCTTCGAAATATAATTGATTTGGGTATACTGCGTGATTTATTAGGGAGTTTGATGCCTTGTTGTTTAGACTTGCCCAGTGATTCCTGATTAGTTTTAAGATAAATAAATCTATTCTAACTATTTTCGCCTCATTGTATAGTCTCGGGTTGCTGATCATTTCTGTGAAGTTGGACTCAGGGGTTCTATAGCTGCCCAGGCAAGCCCTGATACATTTTCTTTCGAACAGTCTTAATTTTTCCATGGTACTCGCACTTAGATTGTACCATATTGGACATCCGTATGTCAGTATCGGTCTTATTAATGACTTATAGCATAGCATTTTTACCTCTTTTTGTAGTTCTTTAGTATAAAATAGTCTTCTATGAGCATAGAAAACTCTTTGGGCCTTTTGTATTTGTATTTTAATGTGAGCATTATAATTGAGTCTAAAGTCTAAGTGTATCCCTAAATATCTTACTATATTATTATGCGGAATTTTAACATTGTGATCTTTTGTTGATCTTAATGCGAATTTAGTGGCGTTGTTTAATATATCCTGGCTCAGGTTGTCGTTCTTTGAAATGGGAGGTCTGAATAAAATAGTTTCATATTTATTTTCGTTAATTCTAAGTTTCCATGTATGGAAGTAATCTACAATTTTTTTGTATAATTTTTGCAATTGTTTTTGTATTGTTGTAGGATTTTTAGCATGGATGTAGATTATTAAGTCGTCTGCAAAAGCAATTGCTGCTTTGTTTTTATTGTTATTGAGGTCGAACAGGTGAAGCAAGTCGTTCATAGAAATGTTGAACAGGATGGGGGAGTTAACCGCCCCCTGTTGCAACCCGTTTTTTATCTGAAACTCTCTGATGGAGACTATGTTTGCCTCTGCTACTTGGAATCTTTTTCCATGCAAGAGGTCCCAAGTCATCCTGATTAGGTGACTGGGGAACTCCTTCTTTAAGAGTACAAAAAAGAGCCCTTTCAACCACACCGTATCGAACTCCTTTTCCAGGTCTATTAGGCAAGCCCCTACACATCTACCTCCGTTTCTGTGCCAGCATACATCTGACACAAACTTGGTCAACGCATGTATTGTTGATTGCCCGTATTTGAACCCAAATTGGTTATCTGGGATTATGTTTTTTGTTTCGCAATGTGCCTCTAAGGCTGAATTAATTATCGTTTCGAATACTTTGCTTATGTTTGGTAATAAACTTACCGGTCTATAGCTGGTCGGGTTGCTACTTTCTTTACCTTTTTTTTTATTGTTATTAATTTTGCTTTTTTCCATTGTGTTGGAAAGTATGTTAAGTTAAGACAGTTATTAAAAAGTACTGTATAGTAGTATATATATATTTGGGGCAATTTTTTTAAGCAAATGTTTGGAATTGCATCAAAACTAGCTGATTTCTTATTATTAAGGTTTTTAAATATATTTTTCATTTGGTACACGTTTGTAAAATAATCGTCTGGTATTACTTCTATATTTGGGTTGTCCGCTGTATTAGACTCAGAAAGTGTGCATATGGTTGTATTATTTTCTTTGCAAGACTCTATTTCTGTTTTTAGTGCATTTACTTTCTATTTTATGATATTGTTTAGTTGTAGTTTCCCTAGTCCCTCATTTTGAGTATGCACTGTCTGAAAGTGAGCGCCCAGTACATTGTCTATGGGTTTTGTGATAGTGAAATTCATGTTAGCATCTATTTTTAAGGATTCCTTGTCAATACCTGCTTCTCTTAACAGTTCTGACGCGCTTGAGGGTATTTTTATTTCATCTATTTCATTCTGATCTCTCTGCCGAAACAATCTATTTATACTTGGGAATAAATTTTTGCTGTCCTTTGTGGAGATTTTTCCAATTTGGTGTCTCCAGTAATCGTTTACTGCTCCTGAAAATGCTAGCTTTATCTGATATCGGATTTGTTTTAAAGATTTTTTCAGTGATTTTATTAAATTCAAAATGGTATTATTCTTATCTCTCCCTTTAGAGAGCTTGTTGATTAATGTAATAAGGAAACTTTTTTGTTTTCTTAGTTTTTTAATTAGAGGCGTTATGTATTTGTCTGTTCCGTTATTGTCTTGCTTAAAGTCTGGTATTGCATAATTTATTGCTTTTACTATGTTTGTGTTCATTTCTTTGATGAAAAGGTCAATTTCTTGATGTGAAAGGTTTCTATTATTTGAAATGTTGGGGATTGTTTCGGCACAGAGATATTCTGCATATTGTTCCCAGTTAGCTTTATTGTAATTTTTCCTTTGTGGCTTGTCCTCCCTGAAGAATTCTAATAATGGGAATCTGTCTATCGTTATTTTCATTTGTAGAGCTCTATGGTCACTGTCGTATTCTATGTCTTTGATTTTATTATCTATTAGGTCTAGAAAGTTGAATCTATTGTCTGCGAGGCATACGTCTATATATGCCCCGCTTTTTGGGTATGAAGGTGTATTGGTGCTTCTTAGGATTACCTTATAAGTTATTTGGTTTTGTGAAATCCAATTTCTCAGGGCAGACCCTCTCACGTTGTTTATCTTATTTCCCCACTCTTTATGCTTCGCGTTTAGATCTCCTGCTAAAAGGAAGAAATTCTTCGGGTTCTCTAGCTCCCCACACTGGAAAAGGCGCTCTAATTCCTGTTTAAACTCCTTTTTGTTATTCCCTGCCGCGTATGCTGCTATGAAATAGAACCTGTTGTTGTCTAACATGTCTATTTCTAAAATTGTGGATTCCAGAACGGTGTTTGGCTGACTGTTGTCAACCACTCTTTTTCTAATTTTTAGTTCTTCTCTGTATAGAACCGCTGTCCCCCACCCTGTTTTGCATTTGGTCTGTCCGATCTCAGCAACTTGTAGTATTTGAAACTCATTCTATGTGATGCGTTTGTCTTTGTTTCGCATAATAAGACTATGTCTGGTTTGTGTACCTGTATAAAGTCTGTAAGTGATGCTTTTTTTTCATTTGATATGATAGAGTTTACGTTTATGGAATACACTTTTAGGTTCTGAAATGATAGTTTGGTAGGAGATTGATTATTGAATGCTCTGCTATAAGTCAATATCGAGTATATCTAGTATAGTCTTAATTTGATTCGAGTTTATTTGTACTTGTTCAGTAATTTTTTTGAGTTGAAAGTTTAGGGTGCTTATGATAGATACCTTTAGGTCTTCGAATGAAAAGGGTTGCTCACCTGGTGGTCTTGGCCCTGCCTGGGCAGATGGAGTTTTTGAATCACTATCCCTACCTAAGTTGTGTGATTTTACCTGTGTCTCATTGTAACCCCTTACTGCTTCGCTAAAGGATTTGTTTGGCTGAATCATCTTATTTACATTGTGTATACGTTTTGACTTTTGTGTTATATTGTGTTCTCCTCTCACCTTAATTGCCTCTTTCATCTCGATCAATTTAGAACACCCCCTGTAAGATTCTGGGTGCCCAAATTGTTTGCAGTTAACACAGTAAGGCTGCATTTCGGCTTCTTCTCTGTTTTCCGTATTCAGAGGCGTCATCTGACACTCGCCCGGGTTATGTTTGATATTACATTTGACGCACCTATAATCTAAGTTGCAGTTGACAGCTGCATGTCCTATTCTTTGACACCTCTTGCACTGGATTTGGTCGTTTCTCTTTATTTTCTCCCATCTTACTACTGAATGTAAAACTGTTTTTATTTTTTTGATGTTCTCTGCGTTGCTATTTCCGTCTATTTTAACTATGAATATCGGCAGGTTTTTTTTATTCTAGATCGAATTTTTTGTTTGAAATTTTTTTACATTTAGAAATTTAATGTTATCTGTTTCTTTTTTTTGCAAGTCGAGGAGTACTTCATGCTCCTCAAACTCCCCGTCCAGATCCTTTAGAAGAAGTGTCAAAGCTTTTTCTGATTTCGGTGTATATGTAAAATATTCTATCTTTTTATCCTTAAATACTGCGCATACTTTTTTGAAGTCTAATGTTGAGTACATCTGTAATAATTGTTTGAACGCATTGATTTTTTTTATCCTGAAATTGTTCGAAATACCTGACTTTTGTATGATTTCTATAATGTTTTTCGCTGTATTGTTAAGAACGTTGATTGGCGGTGGATGGCCTCTTTGTCGTTGTTGATGCTGCTTTTTCCCCTGCTACTTGGTTGCACGTGTCTTCTTTCATCATCGAAGTCATCCTGTTTGTGTTCTTTGTGTCGGTGTTGCTTTTCCTTTTTGTTTGTAGTGTTTCGTTGTCCATGCTAGATGGCCTCTTTTTCCCTGTTTGCTTTTCCTTCCCTTCTCCGTATTTCTCCATCTTAGATGTTGATGGTATATCCGGGCCTTTATGTTCTCTTCCTAATTGTTCGAATCTGTTCTGCAGGCTAATATTTGTTTCCTCTTTCGTATTTCTGCTTTGCATTTTTTTTACTTTTACATCTTCTCAAGCTCTTTTGATAATTTCGTGATAGTTTCCTTTAGTTCTTCAATCGTTTTTATGTAACCCTTTATTGTAACTTCATGCGGTTGATTGTTTGCTTCCACAACTGTTTCGATCTGCATTGTATTGTCCATTAGAGACTCTTTAATGCTGCTGACCTCGCTTCTTTCTGATTGATTATTGTTACCTAGTCTTTTTGGCATTTTGGCAAAGTTCGGGATACTAGTTTTCTTTTTGATTGGTTTGGTTATTTTGTGTAATACCTTTGCTAATTCCCTTTGCTCCGTTGAACCTTCTTTGTTGCCTCTTAGGAATTCTTTTATCTGTGATAGATTCTTTTGGCCCAGTCTGCTGCTGTTGTTTAGATTTATTGTTGCTTCGTCTTCGGTATTTAAGGTTAAACCTCGTTCTTTGATGCTGAGTGGCTTCTGTATACATTCCTCGATAGCATTGATGCTATTTAGGTCTGAAGCCCCCGAAGGGGGTTCGGGCTTTTGGTCTATTTTGGCTTGCTTTACTTCGTTTTTGAAGGTATGAAGCACTTGGATTTTTCATGCCCTATGTGCAACCACGTGTCCGAACACGTGCCTTATATGTACCTTGATTTGTTTTATCCACTACTTTTATGAGAACTTTAGCTGTTGATTTCGCCTTTGCTTTCCGCACCCTTTAACTCAAAATTCTCTGTATGATACGCACATTAAGCTTGATTCTCGTTAGATTTTGTTTGCTGTCGCCTTTTAGGTTAAGTTGATGTCGACGCCTTAACCACTCGGCCGCGACTGCCTGACACTTTACCCCTGCGCCACCGACGCCGTTGGAAAATACGGTAGATATTTTACAATGTAAGGCGCATAACATAGTTTCAAATAATTCGGTTTTTTCAGTTTCGGTAAACTTGTCGAAGAACTGGGACCTCGCCGATTTCGATGAGCTTCAGATATGTTGACTACCGACACTCGCGTGAAAGTTTATTTTCCTCCTGGGGTTGTAAGGCCCAAGAGATTCCGTGATACGCGGTGCTGGTGTCTTTATCATTCGCCAAATTAATTTTGAATGATTGTTATTTTTGTGTGACGAAACGAGAGCTTGCTGGTCCGTACGATGACCAGGCAAGATTATGAAAATTTATCGATGATCCCAATCACGAACGTTTTGATGAGATTAATCGAAAACTAGTCCGAACGATGACTAGAAAAAGATATCGTTTGAGTATAAGTCCTGGACACGACCGCTTGATTAAAATCACAAGAATCGACTGTCGTTGATTTATCCGTGAGGAATTGAGCGAAGGTTTAAGAATGATGGATATGTTCGTTCGAGAGACGATTGAACTCTGTCAGGTCTAGCTTTTTCGCGTCGAAGGTAGACAAGACATTCCACTTTTGGGAGGCGTCAAATTGCTGATTGGCTAGCTTTTCTTCCAAGAGGAGGAACCTTCCTTCCGCGATTTCGGTGGTGGAAGAGGAAGGCCTCTCCTTCTTGGTGATGTAGTGGAGGAAAAATTAGACATCTGGTTAACAACCTAGCTAGGCTAGGTGAAAATGTTTAGCCGGGTCACGATTTATGGCTATATTGCTCGTGCGTCAGCGGTGGACGACGGTAACCGTGTACCGGTCAGAGGTAACCGTGTACCCTCGCTGACAGAGCAATTTAAACGGATTATCTCAGGACGAAGATAGTCGAAAATATTAGAAAAAACGGCACGATGTCGATTGCCTCTTAGTCATCTGGCAGGCAAATGGTTCCCAAACGAATGCTTCGAGAACAACCAATTGCCCACCGTAAATACGTTGAATTTTCGCCTCGCCCTGAGCGCGCTTTTGTTCTTTAAGACGAAACATGCTCCCCCCGTTGAGAGGCTTCACCGATCAATGATATACCATAGACGCGTGAACTATGATAGAGTTAAATTACGATTAAGATAATGAATATGATAAATTGTTCGTATGACAAGCCTTTATGTTTCTGATTGAATGGGAAGCGGAGCCATCTGTTTCACGTTCCTTTTGTAGGTCCCGGTAGCTGTTCGTACGGTGACAGCTCGGATGACCTTGTCTTTGCCAGGATGAACCATTTCGATTCGTCCGATACGCCACTGCAGTGGCGGAAGATGGTCTTCTTTCAGCACTACGATGGTTCCCTTCGTAATGTCGTGAGTCCCCTTGGTCCACCTTTGACGTACATTGAGTTGATTGATGTACTCCTTGTGCCATCGAGTCCAGAAGTCTTGTTTGACCTTCTGGATATGTTGCCATTTACACAGCCGATTGCTTGGTGTTTGGCTGAAATCGATCTCGGGCAAACTCGTTAAGGAATCACCAATCAGAAAGTGACCAGGGGTGAGAGCTAGAGGGTCATTAGGATCGGACGATAAAGGTGTTAAAGGTCGCGAATTAAGGATGGCTTCGATTTCAATGACGAACGTGTTGAACTGTTCGAATGTAAATAATTCTTCACCGACTACGCGTTTGACATGATGCTTAAATGATTTGACGGCTGCTTCCCACAGACCGCCAAAATGAGGTGATAAAGCTGGCATGAAGTGCCACGATACCCTTTTCTCGGTAAGAAACTGTTGCACCTTCCCATCTTTTTGCAAAATTTCATGAAGTTCTGTCAGTTCGTTATTGGCACCAATAAAATTGCTACCATTGTCGGAATATATATGACGACATATTCCTCTGCGTGCGATGAATCGCTTTAAGGCCGCAATGAATGCCGCAGTTGTCATATCGCTAACTACTTCGAGATGTACGGCCTTTGTAGCAAAGCAAATAAAAACTGCGACGTAAATCTTTATGCGTGTACGGTTTCGAAAACGTCGTTCCTTAATGTAAAATGGTCCGCAATAATCAAAATGCCGCAATTGTGAAAAGGTCGGTTTTCGGTTACTCGAGCGGCAGGTAGGTGACCCATAATGTAGTCAGTCGCTGGTGGCTTAACGCGGAAGCACTTGACGCATTGCCGAATGATTTTGCGCGTGGCATTCCTACCGTGAATCAGCCAATAAGTTTGTCGAATAGCATACAAAGTACTTGTGATACCTGCATGATGATTGTCGACATGCGCTTGTCGAATGATGAGATCCGTAATATGATGACCCTTTGGAAGAAGAATCGGATGTTTTTTCTCGTATGATAACGTTGAATTTTGAAGGCGCCCTCCGACACGCAAAAGTCCCTTATCGTCGATGAAGGGATGGAGAGAAAGAAGTTTACTTTTGTGATGTAACTGAACTTTAGTATTCAGTTGTTGAATGTCTTGTGCAAAGGCGGATGATTGTACGAGTTGGATGATGCGGTTGTCAGCTGCTTGAAGCTCTTTTACAGTCAGAGGTCCTTTGTTACGATGAGGAGATCTGAATCGTAGAGAGTATGCTACGATTTTTCCTAGTCGAGGTAGGCTTGAATAACGTTCTAATATTTCGTTGCTTTTAACCATTGTCGCAAAACATGAAATTCGCTTTATTTCTGGAATTTCCTCAAGGAAGTGAAAAGTTGATACTGGCCAAGTCGATTCATTGCTTGAAAGCCATTCCGAACCGTGACTCCAATTACTGTTTAGAATAAACTGAGTAGGTGACTGACCGCGAGATAATAAGTCTGCTGGATTATCATGTGACCTGACATGTCGCCAATTATTGATGTTCGTTTTCCTTTGAATATCGGCTACGCGGTTCGCGATGAAAGTTTTTAAGGTTCTTGGTTCTTTGTGAAGCCAATTCAAAACAATGGTTGAATCCGTCCAGAAGGTAGTTGTTTTGATATCTTCTATCATTGCCCTTTGAACGGTTGTAAACAAAGTGGCTAAAAGAGTGGCGGCGCAAAGTTCGAGACGTGCGAGTGTGATGGTTTTTAGTGGAGCAACGCGGGATTTTGCACATAAAAGGTCGGTTTTGATCTGTCCGGTTTCGTTGATTGATCTTACATATATGCAAGCTCCGTATGCTCGTTCGCTTGCGTCGCAGAAACCATGTAATTCGAGGTTACGAGACATGCGTTGTGTGACATTTCGTTTGAATGAGAAATTATTGAGATGTATCAGATCGTTCATGAATGTATTCCATTCTGTGTGTAATTTGATCGGCAAAGATTCATCCCAGTCAAGTTGTAATTGCCACAATTGCTGCATGATGATTTTCGCGGTGATAGTGACTGGTCCGAGCAGTCCTAGCGGATCAAAAATCCTTGCGATTGATGAAAGGATTGTACGCTTTGTGATTCTTTCGGTTATGTTGGAATCGACGGTGTAACTGATGTTATCTTCTAATGCGTTCCAAAAGATACCCAATGTCTTTACAGTTGTGGAGTCGTCGAAGAATTTTGGGTGGATCTGTTGTTTCGTGAGTCCAGTGAGAAGTTTGGGCTCGTTCGATGCCCACTGTCGAATGTTTAAACCTCCTCGTTGGAGTATCTTGATGATTTCATCGCGTAAAACCCGTGCTTCTTTGAATGTATTTGCCCCAGTCAAAAGATCATCGACGTACATATCTCTTTTCAGTGTGGTCGTAGCATTTGGGTAATTGGCCGCTTCGTCGTCCGCAAGTTGATGTAGACATCTAATAGCTTGAAATGGAGCTGAAGACAGTCCGAACGTGACTGTATTCAGTTCGTATGTTGCGATTTCATTTCGTTCATTTCGCCACAAAATGCGCTGGTACTTGCGATCTTCCGGCCGAATGAAGAACTGTCGGTACATCTTTTCGATGTCCCCGGTTAGCACATATGTGTAAAAACGAAACCGCATGAGTAAGGAAAAGATGTCGTCCTGGATAGTAGGTCCTGTGATTAACGTATCGTTAAGTGACAAGCCGCTGCTCGATTTAGCGGACCCGTCGAATACGACACGTATCTTCGTCGTCGTGCTGGAAGGTTTAATGACCGCGTGGTGAGGCAGGTAGAAACCGTGCAAATCGTGCGTTCGTACCTGACTCATATGACCGAGCGAGAGGTATTCTTCGATTACGGCCGAATATTCTCGTCTTAATTCCGGGTCGCGATTTAGTTTCCGTTCCAACGAGGAAAATCGATTGATAGCCTGCGAATGTGACTCACCGAGGAGTGATATTTTTTCGTTGAACGGTAGTGCAACGATGTAACGACCCGATACATCTCGTCGAACGTGGTTAGAAAAATGTTCTTCGCAAATTCGTTCCTCGGATGAGAGATGCCGTCCGTGTGGTCCTTCTTCGACTTCCCAAAAACTCTTTAGATCAAAATCTAGTTTCGTCAGAAAGGTGTTTCGTTTTTCATGCGGTGCCGTCGAAGGTGCACTCCCCCCGATGATCCATCCGAATTGTGTCTTCTGGAGGATGAGATCCGGTGCGTTATGAGAAGAAAGGTTGATTTGTCCGACACTTAGAGACGCAAGTGAAGGGCCGCTTCCAATCAACATGTTTACAGGTGCTGGTTTGTGAAAATGCGGATCCGCTAATCGAATGTTTGCTGGAATTTGTAATCTCGCACGATCGATTTGCGTGTCCGGTAATAATCCTGATATTCGAGGTATTGTAAAAAATGTGAGGTTCCGCTTAAAATTTAATGAACGTGATTCGATGGTGGTCGCGACGACTTGATTGGTTACAGTGCTAATGGCATTTAGAGCTTCGATTGATACGGGTAGTTTCCTTTTTTGAAGACGTAATTTCGCAGCGAATTCTTCCGTAATAAAATTTGCATTCGCACACGTATCTATTAATGTCCGACATTCGATTGGTTGTTGGTCACGATTAAGAACGTTGATGATTGCGGTGGCCATTAACCCGTTGGTTAGTCCGTCAGTGATTGGAGTGATTTTTCGATTGTTACGTTTTTGAGATTTTGCTCGGAACTCTAGTGATTCTTTATGTGACGATGATAGTCAAGAATCAGCTTTTACGTTAGCGGTTGATTCTTGATGTAGTTTTGTGTTATGTGATTGATTGCATACCCTACATCTTCCACCCTTACAATCGTCAGTTTGATGATCTGATCGCAAACAATTCAAACATAATTGTGCATTACGCGCGGCTTCGATACGTTTGCCGACGGTCAAGTCAATAAATTTTGGACATTGATACGCAGCATGCGAGTCAGTATTACAAATACGGCATTTATTAGTATAATTGGTAACAAATGCTTGACGTTTTGCTCGAGGTGCTGGAGGTGAATATCGACGTTTGACTGCTCTTGTGTGAGGTGAATCTGATACATTGAGTTCGCGTCGGCGTTGTGTCTCAGCTTGCGGGCGCGGATGCGAGCGGACTACGGTCGATTCCGGTTCGTAATCTTTGCACTGGTGTGACGCAGTAAATAAAAATTTAAATATTTTTGTTATTTCCGGCATTTCGGTGTCCATCAAAGTTCGTTCCCACGTCTTACGAATATCATTTCCCATGCGAGCCACCACGATACTCGTTAGCAAGTCATTTGCAATATTCTCCCACGTACGGCCGAGAGCTTGTAGTGAACGAATGTGTAATTGCATATAATTAGCGAGATCAAAAATGGACTCTGATGTATCGTCGGGCATAGCTGGTGTGTCTCGAAGGAGAGCGGCGTGGCGGAGAATGAGAGCGCGCTTATTGTCATATATATCGATCAGATGATTCCAAGCCTCTTCGTAATTCTCGTCGGATATCGTGAACGCTTCTATTGCTGCCTCAGCTTTGCCCGATAACGAAAGACGTAAGTAATTGAGCTTTTGCATACTGCTCAACGCGGATTGTGTATGAATCATGGTGGTAAACGCACCCTTAAACGTGACCCACTTCTCCATACGACCGTCGAATTTCGGCAAATCAATTTTCGGAAGCTTGACCGAAAGTCCGTACGCGGACGTGGATGGCGCAGGAGAATCTCGCGAGACATTTTCGACATTTGCTGGTGTTTGAACGCGGCTGGTGGATGCTTCGCAGCTATTTAGTAAAACTACCGCTGTAGCTATAACATCGTCGAATTGATTAGTGATTTCCTCGCGTTCAGCTTCAGCTTGTTCGAAATCTTCAAGACGTGCCAATTCATCTTGAATATCGTTAAACATGGCAAATTGTTTCCGAAGCCGTTCGACACGATCGCGAAGTTTGACGCGTTCCTTATCGGAATCCTGATAAGACTCAATATATTTAGAAAAGCCAGTGATCTGCGTCTTGAATGTGCGTCGTTTAAGCTTTAAATTTGATATGATCTGATTGTTGTCAGTTACGTTTGCGTTCGCACGTGTATTCGCGTTCGGTTTCGTCATTGTTGGATAAGATTACACGAAACGGGAAGGTAACTTGCAGAAACTGATTGATAACACTCAATAACGAGCCTACCTTGATCGATGCCCTTTGCGTTGGTTGAATCGTCTCAGCTTCGAATGTCCACTGCTCGTTGTGAGAATTCAGGAACCCACGCGAAAGAAGTAGTGTATAATCCTTGTTCACTTCACTTCCACGATCGTGAAAATCCGGCTCGAAGGACCAAAATGTTGACTACCGACACTCGCGTGAAAGTTTATTTTCCTCCTGGGGTTGTAAGGCCCAAGAGATTCCGTGATACGCGGTGCTGGTGTCTTTATCATTCGCCAAATTAATTTTGAATGATTGTTATTTTTGTGTGACGAAACGAGAGCTTGCTGGTCCGTACGATGACCAGGCAAGATTATGAAAATTTATCGATGATCCCAATCACGAACGTTTTGATGAGATTAATCGAAAACTAGTCCGAACGATGACTAGAAAAAGATATCGTTTGAGTGTAAGTCCTGGACACGACCGCTTGATTAAAATCACAAGAATCGACTGTCGTTGATTTATCCGTGAGGAATTGAGCGAAGGTTTAAGAATGATGGATATGTTCGTTCGAGAGACGATTGAACTCTGTCAGGTCTAGCTTTTTCGCGTCGAAGGTAGACAAGACATTCCACTTTTGGGAGGCGTCAAATTGCTGATTGGCTAGCTTTTCTTCCAAGAGGAGGAACCTTCCTTCCGCGATTTCGGTGGTGGAAGAGGAAGGCCTCTCCTTCTTGGTGATGTAGTGGAGGAAAAATTAGACATCTGGTTAACAACCTAGCTAGGCTAGGTGAAAATGTTTAGCCGGGTCACGATTTATGGCTATATTGCTCGTGCGTCAGCGGTGGACGACGGTAACCGTGTACCGGTCAGAGGTAACCGTGTACCCTCGCTGACAGAGCAATTTAAACGGATTATCTCAGGACGAAGATAGTCGAAAATATTAGAAAAAACGGCACGATGTCGATTGCCTCTTAGTCATCTGGCAGGCAAATGGTTCCCAAACGAATGCTTCGAGAACAACCAATTGCCCACCGTAAATACGTTGAATTTTCGCCTCGCCCTGAGCGCGCTTTTGTTCTTTAAGACGAAACAGATATGTTGTAAAACTCGACATTTTGAGTAACGTTTTCCTTTGAAAAAATTGGCGGTCGGCCTTAGTTTCCGAAATATTCGCAGGAAAACTTTCGCTATTATACAATCGTACTCTACGTATACGTGCACGCCCGCGACAGTGTGTGAAGCACCACGCTGTCGGCGGTTGTCTTCTGTTTCTATAAACACTGCGCAGCAACCTACAACATGCGTATCTAACGGGTGCACGCGTGGTATCGCAGCAGCAAGGAAAGTAGTCCAACTTAAACTGAATTGCACAATACTAACAGTACATGCTACTTTTAATCTTTTATTATAATAGAAAAATGTATTTATTCTGACGAGGTGCTACAGCCTACGTCTTCAGTATTGTTGTATAAATATTCTTGAAATATTGCTATTTCTTGGGAAAAAATATCTATTCTCTCTTGACGATCATGCGCCCTCTTAAATAAATATTCGCATAAATACGAAGGAAGATCTTCTTTACTTCCGTATTTCGAAATATGTCCCCGAACCTCTCTCCATGTCCTCTCTATTGACTGTGTATTGGCTTCTATATAAATGCAATTGTAGAATAAATTAAGGGAGGAGACCACTGTCTCGGCCCGAAATGTAAGGGTATTTTCAGGAATTTATTTCAACCAAACAACGCAAGTAAATCAATTTATTGCTTAGTATAGTCAATAGTGTATATATCGAAGGGTAAGAAAAATTTTTTTTTAATCAAATTCATAAATCCGTTTTCTGTATACACTCCGTCAAAATTTGCGCTCCGGAAAAAACATGCTAGTCGCGTTGACAGTCCCCAGACCATATGGTTCATCGAAATTCAAAAAAACAATATTTAGAAACTAGAAGCCTGCCTCTATTACGTGACGATCGCAAAATGTCGAATTTGTAAAAAATAACAAAATGGCGGACCACTGAAAAAAAAGTCGTATTTTCGGGGTACAAAATTGGGGAAATGTTGCTAAAAAAAATAGAAGCAGGTTGAAAATTGAAAATGTCTGATCGTCACGTAATAGCGACGGGTTTTCCGTACAATAAATGTCCTTGATCAAGCCAATTGGACGTATAGTTTTCTCTGTAGACCGTCAACGCGGTTGAGAAATGTCAAAACGCGTTCAAAGTTCCGCGTGGCTCAGTCGCGCGTTTGACACCGCTTCTCGAAAAACACCATATCTCCGTCAATTTTGCGAATTTCTTCATCAAATTTGGAGAGAACATTCTTGAAACATACGCCTTTCAGAAAATGTAAAAAAAAATTTCAGATTTGAGACAGTGGTCTCCCCCCTTAAATACAGTTTACACAAGTATAAAAACAATGTGTTGGAAATGAATTACATACTATTTTCGGGGTTAACAAAATTATATGAGTGGTTGACCGTCAAATGTGTATATCCTTCGGTGCTAAGACAATTATACGCCTTCCAACAGAAATCACAATTGTACCGGGCAATATCCATTTTTTTATGATGGTTAATAGAGTTTCGGCAGTCCTATCGTTAACTGACTCGAGGAAAACTTTCTTTGTGTCCCTTCCATAACCACCGAACACCCATTTCCCTTTTAATAGTCGTCCACGATTATATTTACGACGCTCAAAGTTTGCTTCGTCAATCTCAACGATTTTTCCAAGTCCTCCAACTTGGGAAAAATTCCGTTGAGACCTATTTACGCACACCTATGCCACGCAAATATACAACAATTATTTCGAAATTGAGACCTAATTCTAAACAAGTTATTACAGAAAGTGTTTGCTTTATATAATGTAGAATGTCTATCATAGTTAGACAGTTAAATATTTGTCCAGATAAAACAAGAATTAGGTCACTTCCGAAATCTTACTTCTCTACAAAAGCTGCACCAATCAACGAATGTATGTGACCCAATATTTAAATTGTTTGTTATTTCGGCAAAGCGTGGTGGTGGGAACCAGAGCCATTGCGCAATGAAAGTCACGGCGGTTAATAGTGGCAGATGAACATTTGCAAACCACGTATTTTTTTTGCACTTCGATAATGTTTGCACTGCACTTTTTGTTTCTTTTTTTTACTTTTCACCACGTATGATATCGTGTAACACCGAAAGAATAGTTCCTTGCGATTAAGACTTATTGGCTTATCACAACGTGGACATTGAATTGTATCTTTAAAAATATTTGTCATAATTAAAAAATCTATACACTTCTCCACAGTATCTATCCTGCGTACAAAATCAAGGAACGAGCTCATCTTGCTGCATTACCGTATACGAATAAACTGGAAGCAGAGCGTCAGCATAGGACCACCGCTCATCTATTGTTTCTCCATATACCTATAGATTCCATATACAAAGTCACATCGGTTCGCTACCATGCTTTACACGTCCGCGAGTTTTTGTACAAATTTTTCCTATACATGTTACCGCCGCTCGACCTTCGTTTCCGAGATATTCGGGAAAAACTGCTGCTAGTACTACAATGTATTCTGCCGTATACCTATCTACAGTACGCGTCCGTGGCAGCGTATGCGCCAGCATGGGACCAAAGCAAATGACGAAGCTGGCCTTTGTTTCCAAGATATTTGTGTAAAACTTCGGTTGATTTTTTTCGACGGAACGCATTCCAGTTTCCAACTTGTCCCGGGGGGGGGGGGGGGCGCCCGCTCGCGGGCGCGTAAAGCATGGTAGCGAACCGATGTGACTTTGTATATGGAATATATAGGTATATGGAGAAACAATAGATGAACCGATATGAGTCGGGGTGTTGACGGACATCCGCAAGTTTCTGGTTGAAATCTCTAAACTCAGATCGGTTCGCTACCATGCGTTACGGGCCCGCAAGCGGGCGCGCGCCCCCCGCCCTATTCTAACCCAAACCAAACTAATACCCGGGACAAGTTGGAAAGTGGAATGCGTTGCGTTGGAATAAATTAAACCGTTGTAATTGAACCGATTAGTTTACCCGGTATATACGTCGTCTGCCGGTCACAGCGAGGTATATGAAGAAACAGTAGACAAGCGGCAGTACCGCACTGACGCATACGCTGTCCCGGTGGCGTACATATTAGAGCTGTTTCGAGACTCGAAACAACCGAGCCGAGCCCGGCTCGGCCCGAATATCCGAGCCCAGCCGAGACTCGAACGGTTTCAGGTAACCCGAATGTTTCGAGTAGCTCGATTTCTTCGAGCCGCTCGAATGTGTTCCGGGTAGCTCGATTTTTTCGAGCCGCTCGAATGTGTTTCGGGTAGCTCGATTATTTCGAGCCGCTTGAATCTGTTTCGTTTAGCACGATTTTTTCAAGCAGCTCGTATGTGTGCTAGCTTGGTATAGCGTTTTTATATACATTGTATATAGTTTAGCGTTTGCGTGAATGTTACTGTATATAATACAATATATTATACTATGACATTGAATCTTTTAATTTTGTCCCGTTTATATTATAATAATAATAATAATAATAATAATAATAATAATAATATATTCTCATATATGTTTTCACTTTCGTCACTTTTGTTCTTGCATACGAAATAAACTTTAGTAAAGTTTTCTATATATAATATAAGTGTTCACTTTATTATATCCCCGAGAGCAGTAATTGGATTGAATCTGGTTTCCCAGAAGGTGTAAAATATTAATCATAACATAATTCGACCATACATA